>CAWUHX010000178.1:309040-376260 GCA_963922205.1 Romanomermis culicivorax
GTCGTCGACATCGCTAAGGCGGTCTAATATTTCCTCATCCTCTTCGGGTTCTAAATTCGAGAGGTTGTTAGTAATTAGCGTTGATAAGTCCATCTGAATGCAAAAATTAAATTAGTTCAACTAAAAACTAATTCTAAAATAAATTAAATATTACTGGTGGTTTTTGTCGCATTTCCGGTATTAAATCCGTGTCTTCAATTTCATCGCAGGTTGGAATTTGCGAATCAATTATAATTGTAGTCTCTCTTAAATAAAAAATGGAAATGTGATTAAAGTAGGTCTGAATATGTAAGTTTACTGAAAGATGTTAGTGCAGATCCTATTTGTTACATGTTTACCTTTTTGTATTTAGAGCTACGGTGGTTTTCGATTGTGATTCCACCAAAACTGTCGCCTGGGAGTTGAAATTGGGCGGAGACGCATTACCGATCTTATCGAATAATGATTCGCATTCTTCTTCTATGCGTCTGAATTGAATAATATGTAAATTAGATTTTTAACCTCAGTGATAACAAGTATATTTTAACCACTTACTCAAGATGTTTCGCATTTAATCGACCGGCATCGTAGGCACAATTTGTTGTTTCCTCTGAATGCCCGCGGCAATTCGTAAAATCGCTGTTATTTTTTTCAACGGCATCAGTTTGCGAATCGTAGGCACAAGTAGCTGTATCTACTTGAGTGTCGAAATGCAAATCTTTTGTCGCAGGCTTCTGAATTTTGACGTCGTCAACACAAGTAGCTGTTTCTACTTGTTTGTTAGCAGGCTGCCTGATTTCTACGTTCTTATAACAAGTAGCTGTATCTACTTGTGTGTTTGCGGGCTCGTCATCCTCGTCGTCAAATTCAACATCCGTAATTTTCGGCTTTACGTTCGTAAAGTCGTCCTTGCGAGGTCGTTTGCGTCCCAACTTTGATTTACTTATTTTTCGTTTGTCCGCACGTCGCAAAGTTGTGATGTTTCTGGTTGCCTTCACGTTAACTGGTAAATTGCACGACAAACGAGCGGCAATCAAGTGGGCGCATGCCTTGTCGCCGCAACCGCAGCTGGTGGGGTTGAATCGAACTAGATACACCTGGCCGTTTTCGGTTACGTTGAAGCACTAAAAAAAATTTGCAAATTAATTTAAAAAAACATAAACTACATTATGAATTATTACTCTTGAAAGGGTGTCGTGGACCACCTTTCCATTTTCGACCAAAAATTGACCGATTCGGAAATTTGAATCGGCATCTCCGCGTTGATCTAATTTTGGCTCTTCCTTCTGCGGTTGTACGTATACTTGGCCAAATCGACAATATTGTAAAACTTTTCCGGGTTCGATTACATCTCGTTTCGGCATTTCGTTGGCAGGCCTCAATGGAATGTGGTCGTTTAGCTTGAAATCCCCGAGTCCATATTTGGCGCGGTCATAATCGACGTTGTAATAATTAAACAGAGTGTGGAAAGCGAGAACGGCCACGTCGATGGGCATTTCTCGCCAAGAATTCCAGCTCTTTAGGACTCTGTTGAAACTTTCGCTAGCGTTGGTCGTTATGCCTAAAATACGTATTTAAATTAATTAATGAAAACTAAAAATTATCAATTAGACCATATATATTTAAATTATTTAATGAAAACCATAAATTATTAATTAAACAATATATATTTAAATTATTTAATTAAATTTATATATTATTTGCTTTAGTAAATTATAACTATAGGCTTTTGACGTATGAAAACATTACGTTTGTTAATATTTGAAATAATATCAAAATTAACATACCTGAGAAGCTGGAGTAAATTCCGACCGGTTCCAACACCCATTTTCCGCTTGTTCGAACAGCTGGGGCAATGCACGAAAAGTAATATTGTTTGAATTTTTCGGGCCATTTTTCGCTAAGTTCTTCAGCTTTTAATGCTGCTAGTTTCTCTGAGTCCGATTTTAGAATCGAATACATATCGCTCACTATGTCAACACGCATGTCGTTATTTTTGGGAACCAAATCGGTAATTTTACGAGTAACGTTGTCGATTAAATGTCGCCAACAGTAAACGTGAATCGTGTTTGGCGTCAAATTTCGGAAATCAAATTCGCGATCGGTAATTAGAACGGTTTTGACGGTCCCATTCGTTATACGAATGGGTAGCTGTCGAAAAATTTTTTTTACGAAGCGGCAATGGTTTTCTCTGAATTTTTTCTCGTGTATAAGTACGGCGAGTGGGAAAACCGGTTGGCCGGTAAGGCTTTTTTGGCGATAAATTAATACTGACGCATAAAACTCGCCCAATTCAAACGTCGTGTCGTAAAGAACGACAAATGGCTCGTTTGGATATTCTGTTATTAATTCGTTGATTATTTCGGGCGTGTCCGGCAACATACAGGAAACCAAAAAGTCTTGAGGCGTTTGTTCAATGCTCAATATAAATTGGCGTTCATTCTCGCGAATGAACGTGTTTAAATTGTATATGGCGTCCTTTGTCGGCCGAAATTTATTTTGAATAACGTATTTGAAGTTTGACATCTAAAAGAGTAATTTTAGTTTGTAACACATTTATACTTTAAAACTATGACTCTTATAAAAATTGTACTAGTTGACATATTTATTTAATTATATTTACTTGTTTTCGATCTCTGGCATGTACGATAGCTTCCAGTCCCGGTGGAGCAGGATTGTCTGTTCTAATTTTTTGGTACAATTGAGCAGCGGTAAGGTTCGGATCTCTTTGAAGTTCCACTTCTACGAGTTTCTTGATTACTGGAGCATTTCGAATAAAGACTCTGTCACTGTTCGAATTATAATGCTTTCGCTTGACGCCATATTTTTCATCGCCAACGTAGTGGACTACTCCGACGTGTAGTTTTTCGTCCACTGGTGTTGTTATCTGCCGATATTCCATTCTTTTAAATTTCTTCTTTGCTTCGGAATTTCGATCGCAGGCGACAGCGTAGTGAGTAGCTGAATACTTTGGATTAGACCTCGGAAGTTTTCGAACTCCATCGTTTACCCAATTAAAACAATCGCAGAGAAAGGTTTCTATGAGGAAGTACAAATATTACATAAGGTTAACATAAATAATGTAACCTGTAAATTACTATCTTCTTTGCTGGAGTAAGGAAACAAGTAAACGTCTCCTCCTTTTGGACATGGTGACGGTTTGTTGATTAATCGTTCTGCGTTAGCCGAACCTTAAATATTAGTTACAGTTGGAAAACATACAATACAAACAACTTGTAATTAATTTTGGATGTAAGTTTCACCAAAATAAACAATTAGCTTACCGATTAACTTATCCAAGTCCTTATATTCTAATCTGCATTGTCTGTTGGTCATAACGGGAATGGCACATCCTGAATTAACTGGCGTATCTTCCGTTTCGGCAGATGTTGCATTTGCATTTGATTCGATCTTGGGCAGATCATCTTTAGGTTGATCAACTTGCGACGGTAGACTAGGAGTTAGCTTGAAATCGTCGTCGGAGTCGTATTGGTTGTCGTCCGAATACATTACTTGAGTAGCTGTGAGCGACTTTGTGAATGTCAATTATTGTTGACTTTGTGAGTAGCTGACAGACAACGAATTTACTATAAATTCTAATTGCTACGTCGTGGTCTATATCGACAGAGAATAATTTGGTTGGTGACGTGTGAGTAGCCGAGGTAAAAGCGGTAAATCGTAGAAATTTTAATTTCTATCGTAGACGGTGAGTAGCTGTGGATCCAATTACGTAATTGCGAAAAAATACAATTTCATTCGTCGTTTGCTAAAGCAAAAAATACGAAAAATAAATAACAATCAATAATACCATAAGCATTAACTAAAATTACTTAATACATTAGGCTAACACAAAAAGTAATATTAGTTGTCAATCTTACTTTTAGGCGTCATTCGTTGTTTCTTTGAAACGCAAGACTCGGGCAAAAATGCGTTGCGTTGCTTGCGCTGTGCGATGAAGAAAGCGCATTATCAATGTTACAGTAAACAGCTACCTGCAATTTGAAATGCAATATATGTACAAACATGAACACAATTGTATCTAACAGTCACAATATTTATTTATTCCGCATGAACAATATGACGACATTTATTCTTCTTTAGGTTTTCAGGCGCAGATTTCACAATTCTATACATGACCCATCAATCCAACCCAAGATTCGTAACATTCTTCATTGCGCAACTTCCTGTCCATTGTCCACATGGAATGAGTGACCAGTAAACATTACAGTAGGAAATGAATGTTTACCTTTATGCACAAACATGGACTTTGCCCCTAAGATGCACCTTAATAGAATAGTGTATCATTCTTGCTTGAAAGAAGAAGTAGTGTACAATATTTTTTTTTCACTCACTCGAAATTTTTTTCACTCCCTCGAAATGCCTCGCATTCATGTATCAATAAGCATTGGGAGACATCGAAGAAGAGTGGACAATGCCCGGCGTCATCCACGTCGTTTGCGTAGACGGGCCAGACAGCTACTCAACGGCAATCAAGATGTCGTTGATATAGCTAATCCCATTCCGGAATTTCCACAACGCGAACCCCCGCAAGAAGCACAGCTACTCAACGGCAATGAAGACCCTGTCGTTGATATGGCTAATCCGATTCCAGAAATTGACGATGACGATTTGCCATTGATTTTGATAAGAGCACCCCGAAGAGGTAAATAGATTCCACATTGTAACCATAATCATTTGAAAAATATGAAAAAGGAAGATCATTATGTAAACAGAAAGATAATTATGCTGTATAAAGGAGATACATTGAAAGTTAATGATTGTCTGCACTCTACCTTAATTTTTTTCCAATGAATGTGCAGCGCGACGAGGACAACAACGTCGGCGACGCAACAATAGACAAATTGGGGTTAGGCGTCGGAACATGAGACGTGGTGCAAACCCTCCACGCCGCGAAGAAAATCCAGATAATGTACAGATCAACGAACTTAATCATGTTAATGTTGATCAATTAAACGATGTAATTATGAATGGAATTGGCCAAGGCTTTGCCGAAATAGAAGATCCGCCACCTATATTCGAAAACATGGATGTCGATGCGGACATAAACATTGGCCAACTTCGAGGAGCACGCCGAGTATGCTGGCGAATTGGGGTAAGTTTATACAACAGAGTACGTTGGTGGAATTCCAATGGTTGGGTTCCTTGCCCGCGTAGGTCCTCCTTCAATTCTAGTCTAAATTTTTAATATTAATGTAGAGTAATGTTTATTATTGTGTTCTGTAAGTACTGTGAGTTTTCCATTTTATTGTGATGTGTGCATGTGTTCATCGTTTACTTCTAGTCACAATGTATTCGATGTGGTTTTTTCCAAACGCTACTTAGGTTGTTATGCTCAAAAGCTTAGTGCTGTTGTACAAATTTAACCCGAAACAGAAGTGAATAATTTTATAATTTGAAACGCAACATTGAAAATAGAATGTTTTAACAATTTCAATTTATAGATACATGTAAGATTAACACTTGTTTTGGAAGAAACCACTGTTTGTATATATGTAATGTTAAAATGTTTTAATTTGTGCACGTTAATTTCAATTTTAAGTTTTGTTAACATTTTTTTTATTTCTTTATGTTTATGTTTTGTTTTTATGATTTTTTTAATTTTGTTAGGTTTATATTACGCACATTCAAAAAAAAAAATTAAAACCAAAAAAAATAAAAAAAAAAAAAAAAATTTAAAATTTAAAAAACACAAAAAAATTCTTTAATTTCCTAATTCTGTCTCTATCCATCTATGTTTTCTAGTCATGGTTGTGTACATTTTTCTTTATATATTTGTTTTATCTTTTGCACGGTTTTTTTAAGTTTTTTAAGTTTTGCACATGGCCGTGCGTAACCTCAGGGTCCACGTCCCCACGGCTGGGCACTGTTGCAATTAAATTTGCAATAGTGGCAAATGGAGGAGTTGAGTAGTAAAATATTGCTCGGTTTTGAAATATTTTAGCGCCATTCATTATAAGTGACTAAAACTTTTCATTGTTGGTTCATGGTAACGCGAAAGTGCATAAAACTATAATATGCATTTTGTGTTATGACAAACAAGTTATATCCGAATCCTGAAAATAAAAGAATAAGATGAAAAGTTTACTGTAAATCAATTCGCAAAACTTTTTTCAAAAACTCCGTTCCAAATCAACGCCGCCCCCCGCCACCAAATCATCATCGCTTCGCTGGTGCAAAACGGGAAGCCGAGATCAAGTGTCAAAGCTTATCGCAACCTTCAGAACAATAGGTAACCATTAATTATGACGGGGGGGATATTGGCGATTTACGTAACTTTTTTAGACAACGTTGTGAAAACGTGTTACACAGCTACTCGTTTTACAACAACCAACCTTTACGTACGATTTATTATTTCTTTCGTTGATTGTTGGCGAAGCAACTTTTTGTACAGCTACTCACGTTTACAACGATAAACGTGAGGCCTCATTTTATTTATTTATCGTTGAACAAGCGGTCGTGTTTCCTGTTTCTTCACGACAACTAATATGTCCTATTCGCACTCACATATCGACGAGCCTGCGCCGTTTGAGGTAACTTGTCTTTCAAAATCAAACATTAGTGATAATTCTAAGTTGTATAATTATTTGTTAGCCTCCGATCAACGCCGAAGTTGAGGAGGACTTCGATGAATTAGACGCCGTAGAAGTACACTACGAAGAATTCCATGAACCTCAAGAACCAATAAAACATATTGCGCCGAATACTGTGTCGTACGACCACAATAATGTGAAATGCAGTTTTGATTACGAAACTGGATTCAGCGCTTTTGTGGAGCGGACAGTCAACGAATCAGACGAATTTGAAAAACCATGTCAGAAAGCTGCGTAAGTCCTTCGTTATTTTTTTCCGTTCGTGATCTTGTCGGTCTACAGTTCCACGCATACCTGTAGGACCTACGATCAGTCAGGGGGGGGGGGTAAATGCGAAATTTTGGGAGACCTCCGCTCCGACCAGTTGGTGGGGGGGGGGGGTTGGAAAAAGTTGAAATTTTCCCCAAAAAAGGCCAAAAAACATACACTTTTTGACAAATTTTTTTAATTTTTTCCCAACTGGGGGGGGGGGTTGTGGGGGGGGAAATGATTTTGGGTATAGGGTTGGCCGAGTTGGGGGAGGGGTCCCCCCCAGCCCCCCCCCCAAGTACAGGTATGGTTACATATTGTATTTACCGCAAAATTCCCCCAAAAAACCCTTTTTTATTGTTGATTATTTACAACTGATTTTAGGTATCATTCGCCGAACGAATATTACAATACTTTTTTACACTGGATAAATCAACAAGCCGACGATAATGATAAAATGTTGTTGGCGTTCAGCAAACACTTTCAGTCAATCGAGTACTTGCTAGATCCGCCTTCATACGCCACAGGAAAATTGGACTTCAGCGGGCTGCTACCCAATTGTGAGTTGATATGTCATTTTGACCTCTTTGCAATTCAAATCCAACATATATCTTTAGTCGTTCGTCCGAATCAAAAGATTCAATTGACGATTTTGGAGCTTGGAGGTGATGGCAGATGGTACGAAACTGATGCGTATTGCGACGCAACGCTACTCAATGTACCCGATAGTGAGTAATCGAGCACAATAAAATATAATAAAATTTATTACTTGCAATTGTTTTTAGATAGAAGCGCCAATTTAGTCGTCGACATCCTCAAGTTTCGCATAAACAAGTTGCAAAAGTGGATGGCATCGAAACATGCACCATTCGATACTGATGCCGAAGATCAAGACGATGCAGAAGACCTGGAATGGGACCAAGATGCCGCCAATGCCCTAGGAAAATTTGTCGAATCAAGTCGCCAACCGGGCCGCAAAATGTGCAACATCCTTTGGAAAGGAGATGATACGGCGATGCAAAGGTATAGGTGTATAAAGCATTCATATTTATTTTTTGGGTTCGTAGACCTTCAAATTTTTTGTCGTTGAGCATCACCGTTTATTTAGAACACTAAACTGCCTCAACACCATAAAGCACTTGAGCATGGTGGACTCCAACACCGCAATGTGGCGGTTAAAGTTGAAAGAAAAAGAGATGGGCACTAAGTATATCGATGAAGCCTCCGGAATGCCGCTCCGACCTCTCAATGAAACAGCACCACAGATTAGCGAACCCATTCGTGATCTATTGATTCGTGGAAAACATCGTGATCCCACAGCTACTTGTCGATATCGCGATATAGGCGCAAATCGCAACGACCTGTTTGACTCTTGCCGTCTGAACATGTCTCAAAAAGAGGCCGTTCGCCTTTCAGAATCGAATTTTATTTCGATAATACAGGTGATAATATCAAGATATTTATATCTTTCAACTCTTACGCTTAAATTGTTTGTGCAGGGCCCGCCTGGAACGGGAAAAACATCCACAGCTACTTGTATTATTAGACGAGCATTAGCCCTCGATCAGGGTCAAAAAATATTGATAACGGCGCCTTCAAACACTGCCGTGGACAATATCATACGAGCACTTTTGAAAAGTGTTGAAAATGCAGGCAATGAAAAAGAACGCGTTCAAAATAACATCGTGCGCCTTACCAGCCGAGCTAAGTACTACCAGCCGGACGATGATATTCGACCCTACACAATGCGAGCCGTAGCAATGCAGCCGGAAAATTTGGCATTTTGGTAAAGATATCTAAACTTTATAATACATAATTTGTTTCCGTCTGTTTAACATTGTAAATGTTTCTATATTTTCAACTTCAGCAAAACAAACTGGAGGCAATGCATCGAAATGAAGTATGGTGAACACTCACGAAAGACACCACTCACGAAAGACGAAGAAAAAAAAGCAGATGCGTGCCTATTCAAATACGAAAAACAGCTACTCAGGTGCAAATATCGTATAATCTTTACGACTTGCAATGGAGCAGCCGATGCACGCCTAAAAGCATGCTTTTTCAAACTGGTATTGATCGACGAAGCAGCCCAGGATACTGAACCAACCACCTTGATTCCGGTTACAAGACTTCACATAAGTGGAAGGGTAATGAACTGTTAGATATTTCCCTTCCAAGTACTATGTTTTCGTTCATTTTCGCTCTTTCAGGTAACCCTTTTAGGCGATCCTTGCCAATTAGGGCCGTGTGTGACTTCCAAAGAAGCGGAACGAAAAGGATTCAGTCATACCCTGTTTGAGCGGTTACACAACATGAACATTCCGTACAAATTGTTGAATCAACAATATCGAATGCACCCGACAATAGGAAGCATAGTCAGTAGTTTGACGTACGAAAATCGGGTACAAAATTGTACCACCAAAGGTAACATTGTGAATCAGTATAGGGACAATGTTTAAAATGATTTGAGTACTAGTAAATTTTATCGTTTCAAAATTTGTGCTTATAGAACAACGCATGCTGCAACTTCCGAAATCATTTCCGACAATGATGACTGGATATCCAGTAGCTTGGATTCATATAGCGAAAGAAGAATGCGCCGACGATAATTCGAGATCACTGCAAAATATAGGCGAAGCAATTGCATGTGTCAATCTAGCGGCTTCCTTAATTGGACAATACAAAATGCGCTGCGACAACATAGTTATTATAACGTCGTACAGCGCACAGGTTAAACAACTACGAGCAAAAGTAGAGGAAGCGTGCAAAGCCATTTTAAATGGCACATATTTGCAGAATCACAGCTACTCACGTAGCGAATTATTCGTTGAAGATCTACGCAAAATTCGAATTGGAACAGTAGACGGGTTTCAGGTGGTAAATTATGATTACTACTTAACTCACTATACATTACTTTAGGGTTTTTAACAGGGTCAAGAATCCGACATTGTCATCTACGACATCGTGCGATCAAATCAATATCTGACCATCGGATTCTTGGAAAACTTTAAACGTTTAAATGTCGCAATAAGCCGTGCGCGATGCTTGCTTATTGTCGTTGGCAACGCTACTATGTTTCCATCGTTGGAAGCAGGAAAGTGTTTCATTGTAAACAAAGATCAAATCAACACGGAGGGCCGACGACATTGGCGTAAATTGTTAGAATGGTAGGCAAAACTGATCAATTTATAACCTTATTTCAATTATAGTATATTGCAGCGCAGTATGTTTTAGTGCATTTTAGTGCAGTTATTCTTCTAAACTTTGATGTTTAGGTGTATTAACCATCGCTGCATACTCGATGCCGTTGGCAAAGAAATATCGCTTCCATTTGAAGCCACTTGGCCTTGCATAGGCGACCAACACGAAATGGTGTTGGTTAGAAGTAAGACAGATTGAGTTATTTTAAGCATATACTAATTTTAAAGTTGCATTTATATCTCTGTGTTTAGAAATGATGTCGACGCAATATGCACTGACCGTAGGCATACGCGAACATCTAGTAAACGAATTTCGTCACGTCGTTATGCCTATTTTGGTCCAAAATGGTTGCCACGTCTACATGGCTCCCGTTTCCACCTATGTTGCCGGTTGGGCCGAAATTGTTGTGTCTGATGTACAACAAAGCCTCCACAACCACGTTGTCAACATCATTACGAACAATCTGCGAAATTACGACGAAATGCGAGTCTGTAAGTACTATTAAATGGGACATGTTATAGGATTTCCATTACACTAACAATTTTTACAGCTACAAGAAATTGCTTCGTAAACCCGTCGGAAGCTAATCGGGGTGTCGCTTGTCGATCTTGGAAATCGCAAATTTTCAAGAACGATTTACAGCTACCCAATTTTATGGACAACTGGCACTATCGGGATGCAAATTACGCCGTATCGCACGGCATAAAAGGTATTTATTTGCCTTTTTATGGATATGTTTTCTGTTAGATAGATCTATTAGATTCTTCATAATCAATAATATCTTTTCTGTGTCCTGTAACATTTTCGCCGGACATTTCTATAACAAAATTAAAAAATTTTAAAATTTTTTAAAAAATTTTAAAAAATTTTAAAAAATTTTAAAATTTCAAAATTTTGATTTTAACGTGTTCCCCTGACCCTGTTTAGTATGTCGAACAAGTTGGCAAACTTTTTTCGACATTTTTGAGTCGGAAATTCAGGTGATCCGTGAGAAAATAATCCGGGTTTTAGACATGCATGTCTAAAACCCGGATCACTCGGCCACGGATCACTCAATTTTTGAAGTGAAAAATTGTGTTCCGGGTTGGGGAAACATGTTTTCCTACGTTTCTGAGTACGGCGGACATTTCTATAACAAAATTAAAAAATTTTAAAATTTTTTAAAAAATTTTAAAAAATTTAAAAAAAATTTAAAATTTTAAAATTTTGATTTTAACGTGTTCCCCTGACCCTGTTTAGTATGTCGAACAAGTTGGCAAACTTTTTTCGACATTTTTGAGTCGGAAATTCAGGTGATCCGTGAGAAAATAATCCGGGTTTTAGACATGCATGTCTAAAACCCGGATCACTCGGCCACGGATCACTCAATTTTTGAAGTGAAAAATTGTGTTCCGGGTTGGGGAAACATGTTTTCCTACGTTTCTGAGTACGGCGGACATTTCTATAACAAAATTAAAAAATTTTAAAATTTTTTAAAAAATTTTAAAAAATTTTAAAAAATTTTAAAATTTCAAAATTTTGATTTTAACGTGTTCCCCTGACCCTGTTTAGTATGTCGAACAAGTTGGCAAACTTTTTTCGACATTTTTGAGTCGGAAATTCAGGTGATCCGTGAGAAAATAATCCGGGTTTTAGACATGCATGTCTAAAACCCGGATCACTCGGCCACGGATCACTCAATTTTTGAAGTGAAAAATTGTGTTCCGGGTTGGGGAAACATGTTTTCCTACGTTTCTGAGTACGGCGGACATTTCTATAACAAAATTAAAAAATTTTAAAATTTTTTAAAAAATTTTAAAAAATTTTAAAAAATTTTAAAATTTCAAAATTTTGATTTTAACGTGTTCCCCTGACCCTGTTTAGTATGTCGAACAAGTTGGCAAACTTTTTTCGACATTTTTGAGTCGGAAATTCAGGTGATCCGTGAGAAAATAATCCGGGTTTTAGACATGCATGTCTAAAACCCGGATCACTCGGCCACGGATCACTCAATTTTTGAAGTGAAAAATTGTGTTCCGGGTTGGGGAAACATGTTTTCCTACGTTTCTGAGTACGGCGGACATTTCTATAACAAAATTAAAAAATTTTAAAATTTTTTAAAAAATTTTAAAAAATTTTAAAAAATTTTAAAATTTCAAAATTTTGATTTTAACGTGTTCCCCTGACCCTGTTTAGTATGTCGAACAAGTTGGCAAACTTTTTTCGACATTTTTGAGTCGGAAATTCAGGTGATCCGTGAGAAAATAATCCGGGTTTTAGACATGCATGTCTAAAACCCGGATCACTCGGCCACGGATCACTCAATTTTTGAAGTGAAAAATTGTGTTCCGGGTTGGGGAAACATGTTTTCCTACGTTTCTGAGTACGGCGGACATTTCTATAACAAAATTAAAAAATTTTAAAATTTTTTAAAAAATTTTAAAAAATTTAAAAAAAATTTAAAATTTTAAAATTTTGATTTTAACGTGTTCCCCTGACCCTGTTTAGTATGTCGAACAAGTTGGCAAACTTTTTTCGACATTTTTGAGTCGGAAATTCAGGTGATCCGTGAGAAAATAATCCGGGTTTTAGACATGCATGTCTAAAACCCGGATCACTCGGCCACGGATCACTCAATTTTTGAAGTGAAAAATTGTGTTCCGGGTTGGGGAAACATGTTTTCCTACGTTTCTGAGTACGGCGGACATTTCTATAACAAAATTAAAAAATTTTAAAATTTTTTAAAAAATTTTAAAAAATTTTAAAAAATTTTAAAATTTCAAAATTTTGATTTTAACGTGTTCCCCTGACCCTGTTTAGTATGTCGAACAAGTTGGCAAACTTTTTTCGACATTTTTGAGTCGGAAATTCAGGTGATCCGTGAGAAAATAATCCGGGTTTTAGACATGCATGTCTAAAACCCGGATCACTCGGCCACGGATCACTCAATTTTTGAAGTGAAAAATTGTGTTCCGGGTTGGGGAAACATGTTTTCCTACGTTTCTGAGTACGGCGGACATTTCTATAACAAAATTAAAAAATTTTAAAATTTTTTAAAAAATTTTAAAAAATTTTAAAAAATTTTAAAATTTCAAAATTTTGATTTTAACGTGTTCCCCTGACCCTGTTTAGTATGTCGAACAAGTTGGCAAACTTTTTTCGACATTTTTGAGTCGGAAATTCAGGTGATCCGTGAGAAAATAATCCGGGTTTTAGACATGCATGTCTAAAACCCGGATCACTCGGCCACGGATCACTCAATTTTTGAAGTGAAAAATTGTGTTCCGGGTTGGGGAAACATGTTTTCCTACGTTTCTGAGTACGGCGGACATTTCTATAACAAAATTAAAAAATTTTAAAATTTTTTAAAAAATTTTAAAAAATTTTAAAAAATTTTAAAATTTCAAAATTTTGATTTTAATTCTAAAATTTTGATTTTAAAGTGTTGTTAGCTTATTGAACAAGGTGGCAAACTTTTTTCAACATTTTGGAGTCTGAAATTTGGGTGATCCGTGAGTATTCTAAAAACTCATTATCATTTATTTCAGTTCTTTCGCGACACATTGTTGTGTGGCATATACATTTACGCCACGATATTTTCCGATTGATGGTGGGGCAATTGACCAAACCGCCCTATTCAATTTATGACGAATATAAGAAACACCATATTCGGTTGATAACCGAAGACGGACAAATCGCCACGGTGTACGAATTTATGTGCGGATATTTGACGACGACGCGAGGTTACAGGCCGAAAGCAGATTGGAGCCTCGAAACGGCTTACAATTATTTCGTCCACTGCTTGCGGGACCTATTGCTCAAATGGGAAAGAATGAACAAAAATCAACAGGCGAGGAAGGAGGCCGATGATTTGGCCAATATAGCCCGTCAAAGGGGTATACACGTCCCGATGGACGTATTCTATTAGTTTTTGTATTTTTCCGTATTTTTTTGTTATTGTTTTTGTTACTAGTCTACCGGTGTTCCGGGTGCCGTTTTCGTTTGTATTCCACTTTTTGTATTAGTTTTTGTACATACTAGTCCAACGCGATTTTTCTTTCAAGTAAATTAAGTTTCACATTCTTATTTACGGAGGGAAACTGTAGGGTTGATAGTGTAAATAGTAATAGGTAAACTACATATATGAATAATATCATACAAATATAATTCACAGTTTACTGAATTGGAATTTTTCAACTTGAGGACGTTAGTATTTCAGTGATTCATTATATTCTAACTAATAATGTAAGAATCAGATGCTGAACAAACTTATTTTTATACAACAATGTATTTGTATTTGCCCATGATCGGATATTACGGATCACACTATAACTGAAAAGGCACATGCAAAATAATTCTTCCAACCCGTAGAAATAATGTTCCATTCGAATGCAGCAAATAGATATACCGAACATGAATATTGTTGTCAAACAGTAGAACAACCCTCGGTTCTGTTAATCTGCAGTTAAACCACGCCAATTATCAAATCACAATTAATGCATTCTATTATTCTCCAGTTAAACCACACCTATTATAAAAGCGCAGGTCCTCAAGTTTGGGTGGACTACTGTTTTCTTTAAAATTCCTTTAAACCTATTTTTATACAACATTCACAACCATCTATAAACACATGCTAAATAGTTTTTTCAACCCGTAGAAATAATGTTCCATTCAAATGAAGCAGATTCATATAACAAACGTGAATAAAACAACCAACAGTAGGTCGGGCTCTGTTAATCTGTCGTTAAACCACTTTTCCTCGTCGAAAAGTGAAAAGCAGGTTTCAAATGCTAAGGGCGAAAAACGAAAAGCAGGTTCGACTACTGTTTTTTAAAATTTGTTGCATTGCAACCTATTTTTTGCATTGCGACCTATTGTGATAAGACGGATCACACTACAAACCATATACTCATGCTGAACTTTTGTTCCAACCCGTAGAAATAATGTTTCACTTGAATCCAGTGGATATATCATGTCATGGACAGAAATGCTAACAAGATAATTGGACCAGTCTGTTAATCTGTCGTTAGACCACACTCAGCATATAGCTGTAAGTGGCTTGTAAGGCCAAAGACTAAGCTAAAATTGGCTGGTCCAAATTATCTTCTTTTCTTCTTTTCACTTTTAAAACTTTTTTTCTTAATTTTTTTCCATTTCAAACCATATTCCGAATAAGACGGATCACACTACAATGTCGGATAAGACGGATCACTCTACAAACATAATACTCATGCTAACCTTTGATTCCAACCCGTAGAAATAATGTTTCACTAATTTCAGGTGGATATATTATGTCGTCAACATGAATGCTAAAAAGGTAATTGGACCAGTCTATTAATCTGCCATTGGACCACTCTGAATGAAAAGCTGTAATCGGCTTGTAAGGCCCAAAAGCCACAGACAGGTGCACTGGTCCAAATTACCATTCTTTTCTCTTTTTTCTTCTTCTTTTTAAATTTTTTTCAATTTCAAACCATTGTGTTATGTGAATGTCGGATCATACGGATCACACTACAATGTCGGATAAGACGGATCACTCTACGAATATAATACTCATGCTAACCTTTGATTCCAACCCGTAGAAATAATGTTTCACTAATTTCAGGTGGATATATTATGTTGTCGACATGAATGCTAAAAAGGTAATTGGACCAGTCTACTAATCTGCCATTAGACCACTCTCAATGAAAAGCTGTAAGCGGCTTGTAAGGCCCAACAGCAAAAAGCAAGTTCACTGGTCCAAATTACCTTTTTTCTTTGTTATTGTGTTATGTGAATGTCGGATCATACGGATCACACTACAATGTCGGATCAGACCAATCATACTACAAACCAAAAACACATGCTACATTTATGTTCCAACCCGTAGATATAATGTTTCACTCAAATCCAGTGGATACATATAGTCCTCATCGGGAATAATGGCAAGGCAGTAGAACAGCCGTATTGATCTGTTGTTAGACCACAATTTATTGAGCAACCAAATGCTCTTCCTTCGGTTGACTACTGTTTTGCTAAAACTGTATTTTGATTTGATCCAAAATACTATATCAGTGAGGTGAAATCCAGAAAACGACAATTATATGGATCCATATGACATACATTTATTCTTAATCGACCCGTCGGCATGATGTTTCAATGCTTTTCTCTTCTTTATATACACCTGCAAACGAGACTACATTATGTAATTGAACATACCGAACAAGGATTCCGTATGAATCCCATTTTGATCCCACAACAAAGCAGGAAATGGCTTAACTACTGTTCTATCAGATGTTGAACATCTTCTAGATGTTATTCGGGATAATGTCACGGTTGTTGTTCAATCGTTTTACAAAATATTCCTTTTCAAAATTATTTTTCAAACTTTCCAAATAAACTTACAATACTTTTTTCTAACCCGTACAAATAATGTTTCAAAGAACTGCAGGAGATACATATAGCAAAAATGAATTATGTTGTCAAACAGTAGGACACTAGGTTTATTAATCTGTAGTTAGACCACATCTCAATGACGAAACATGTTGGACTACTGTTTTTGAATTTTTTCTCAATAAAACTATTTCCTTACTCATAACGAAGGAAAAATATAAAATAGAAGAAGAAGGCTTTTCTTTACGTATTCATATATAAAGACACAGATCCGTACACAAAATTTAAATAAACCACTCTGCGGATCCAGATTCGTAAAAAAATTTTCTGCCTAAACATATAAGGCTGGGTAAACATATATGGCTGGGTAAACATACATGACTGGGTAACAGTTATTCGCAATAAAAGTGGTTAATGTTTGCTCAACTAACATTATACACGGATCCAGATCCGTACAATAAAAAAAATCCTAATACACATACATTTATTCTATATCATCCCGTCGACGTGATGTTTCAATGCTTTTCTCTTCTTTATATACATTTGCAAAATTGACTTAGTTATGTAATTGAACCAACCGAATAATGATCCCGTAGGGATCTAAATCCCGTAGGGATCCGTGCAGAATGTGCCGTCACTACGGAACAACATAACCACTGAATGGTTTAACAACTGCTCTATCAGATGTTGCATTTTGAAGAATCGTCAAATTTAGAACAACATCACTAAACGGTTGGTTCAATCGTTTTTTATTTTATTCAAAAAATGTTTTTTATTTTATTCGAATTCGAAATACAAAAAATTTACATTCGTCAAACATCGAAAATCTTTAACCCTAGGTGGAAATTTGAAAAAAATTTTGATGAAATATTGATCCACATCAAAATCTGTTTATGTGATGGACAAAAATTTTACTCTAGGTGAAAATTTGAAAACAAAAATTTTTAACCGTTCCTCAACTAACATTATACACGGATCCAGATCCGTACAAATAATTGCAATGAAAAAAATGCTAATAAACATGCATTTATTCTATATCATCCCGTCGACGTGATGTTTCAATGCTTTTCTCTACTTTATATACACCTGCAAAAGAGACTTCTTCATGTAATTGAACCAACCGACTAGAGATCCGTACGGATCCAATTTTGATCCCATAACTAAACAAGAGGTCAATATTAATGGCTTAACAACCATTCTATCAGATGTTCAACATCTGATAGAAGTTGCTCGGGATGATTCACGGTTGTGGTTCAATCGTTTTACAATTTTCTTTTCTGAAAAATTTTACTCTAGGTGAAAATTTGAAAAAAAAATTCGATCGGTATCATTATGTGACGTTAATTTACTCATCACGACGGTAAAATACGAAAAATTTTACTCTAGGTGAAAATTTAAAAAAAAAAATTTTGATCCGGATCAAAATTTTGATCCGGATCAAATCTGATTATGTGACGTTAATTTACGTATCACGACGTTAAAATACGAAAAATTTTACTCTAGGTGAAAATTTGAAAAAAAAATTGATCCGGATCAAAAATATTGATCTGGATCAAATTCTGATCATGTGACGTGAATATACTCATCACGACGAAAAAATTCGAAAAATTTTGATCTAGATCAAAAAATTTTGATCTGGATCAAAAATTTTGATCCGGATCAAAATATCGTGATCCGGATCAAAAATTCGGGTTCCCGATCAAAAATTAGTACATACAAACCCGATCCGTGGGGGGTGATCCGTGATGAAAATCCGGGTTTTAGACGAATTTTCCACGGATCCGGATCACCGGACTGATCCGCCGTGATCCGTGATAATCCGGGTTTTAGACACCTAAAAACATGGTTTGGCGAGCCAAACCCCCGATCCGCCGATCCGCCGATCCGTGGTGATCCGGGTTTTAGACACCCGATCCGGATCCGGATCCGTGACCATGATCCGGGTTTTAGTACTACCCCATAGTCTATCTCATGGTTGTGCAAATTAGCCAAAGTCCGCGCAATTTGTGTAGATGCCGATTTGCATAGATGACGCGCATAAAAAGCCCGTTCGTCTATGTTTTTGGGGTCATTCTATGTTTGTTTGTTTTTATCGAAAGAAGAAATCAGCGGCCAGACCGGCCTTTATATTTTTATATTATTGATTGTTATTTGTGGAGTTATATCACCAAAATACAACGTCCTACGCCTGAACATTATTCAATATTCTCGCAGCAGAGGGAACGCAGGTTAGGACCCGAATTTCTGGAGTACCACCCTACGTGCGAATCTACATTTACAACTCAATTCTCAGCCTGCCATCTCAGTTTTGCCTATTGATTGGAAGTTACCTTAGCTCAGAGGGTTATCAGATCATCTGCAGTTCTTTGGAACAAAAGCAGCTGATCATTTTGTTGAGAGTGGGACAGACCGAACTGTTGCACACTATTTCTATTTAAGGTTTCAGCCTGATAAGGTGATTTAGCAAGTAGCTGATTAGGTCCTTTCATTCTCTTGATTAATTAACACCAAGTCCGATTTCGACATACTCTTCAGTCCTCACGTAACAGCCATGGGCACGGCAGCCATGACCAATCAAATTTCAGTGTGTGTGACATGTAACCATCATAACATTTAGGGTGCGACCTGATTGGCCATTTGTGTGGGCGGTAGGGGCAGTTGAGTAGTGATGATTGATTTCCTTGCTGATCAGGGAGACTGTTTGGTAGATTGACCATTTTAACTCTGCAACTCTTATGAGCCGTAATTCTTTTTATAAGTTTCCAAATCTACGATTCGGAATACTAATCCTCGAAAAAAATGTTCGTGCAAATAATAAACAACCCGCGCACACACGGCTGTTTTTTCTCAAATAAAAGAAAATGTTGACTTGCGACACATGTCGTCACTTTCCCACGCATTTTCTTGCATTTTTTACATTTCGAGACTTAATTGAAAATGAATGGAGTATGTACTGGATGCAGCGAACCGACGTAAGTCAGTTTAATGCTGAAAAATTAATAAGCTATGGCTCATTGAATTTAAAATGGTAGACACAGCGAAAATCATAAAAATAGGCTCGATTTGATACACCATTTTCACTTGGTAGAAAACTTTGTACTGTAGAAAAACGCCGAATTTGGTCCATTATGAATTTAGCGTTCTTGCTATAGTATAAAGCTTACGTGAAGATTGAGTGC
The DNA here is from genome assembly GCA_963922205.1 of Romanomermis culicivorax. Taxonomy (NCBI): domain Eukaryota; kingdom Metazoa; phylum Nematoda; class Enoplea; order Mermithida; family Mermithidae; genus Romanomermis; species Romanomermis culicivorax. The sequence continues at coordinate 328,611 of CAWUHX010000178.1, forward strand.
AAAGATGAACCTGCTTTCTGGTTCTCGCCGAGTCCACAATTTCAAAAGTAGACTATCTATCAAATTGTCAATTGTCGTGTGCTTGAAAAGTGAAAAACCCTTCGTCTACCATGTGACAGAATTCGCATCACCTTTTTGACACAAGTGATCAACGTCCGATGTCGTGTCGAAAATGAAACGCCCAGCAACTGGCTGCAGGGACGAAAATCGTCGGTCGACTAAACGGGCCAGAGCATCGGGTGAAAAAACGTCAATTTTTAGACGACCGCCTTCATTCGCCTCCCGAACAGCGACGAAACGACAATTATCGACAGCATTGACGGCGATCGCTTCGTTAAAGATGAGCAGTACTCGGAAATGATTGCAGACTAAATGGGATGAATATTGGCGTGGACAAATGCTAGAACAGCCGGATCGAGCAAGAGACTAAATGGATCCAAAATTTTGTTGAGGAACGCCTGGTAAGTGTCTGATGGCTTGGAAAGCTTTCTCTTTTTACGCATGATTGACAAGTTTCAATGCAGAAAAAGGAATGTCATTTTCATTTCTAGCGTCGAAAACTGCCTATAATATCTTATTTTGAAGGATCACGAGTCACGACTCATAATTACAGGAGCTAAATTTTCTCAAACTTACATCTTTTTGTGCAACATCACTGTGAAATCTTTAGCTCCTGTCTTAATGGTCACCTCAGGCACGTCAGAATAATATTTCCCTTGGTCGACTATGGTCAAGTAAGCAACACAAGGTGCAAAAATGAGAAAAAATACGAAAAAGGTCATTTCGCTTGTAATATTGGTAATTGAGAATTTTTCGTAAGTCACTATAGATTCAAAAGATGTCGACTTAAAGAGTACAGTTTGTCGCTGGAATAAACATTGTTTGTGTTTTCTAACCTCATTTTTGTTAAACATGGGATATACAATAACTCACGAAAAGTTGTGAATGGATCAACCAAAGGCACAGGCGGAGTAGTTGGAGGGCAACCCGGCTGCACGCCTCTGTCTTTGTTGACGTAGTAGTCTATATGGCCGCGGTCCATGTTGGTCCCGTAGCGGGACAAACCGACAAAATCCGTGTGTAAAACCTGCACTTGTTGAGCCGAATTCTTTGTGAGACCAATGTCAGGGTGGCAGTCGAAAAATGGACCGGCCGGATCCAAAGCTGTGAATGAAAACAATGCTGGGAGTAAAAGAATTGAGTGCTTTAGTTGATATATTGATTGAAGTGATTAACAATCTGGTTCATCTTGTTTGGCCTGTCGATACAAATTCTACCACCTAGAATTTGTTGGGGATCAGGGGGCATATTCTGTATTTAATTTATCACTTTACGCATATTTAATTCTATCGCTTGATCGTGATAAGAATGAAAATGATGCTTTAGTTTAACGCTTTTACCAAATAAAGCATACTTGATTTCAAACCAGTTAGCATTACAGCTAAAAACTGCTCGCCTAGCAAATAGTAGACAATTGACTAGTCTAGGTTAAAAAATATGTTGTTTAGACCCCAGTAGAATTTCCATGCTGTGCATGTGTGGTTAGGTCCCTTGCCTCACGAAAAAACTTCCTGAGCTGATTCAAATCCCATCACGAAGCATGAAAACTTGATAATTAAAAGAAACTTAATGTGTGGAGCCTGAACAAGGACGTAGTATGCTTTACCCCTATTTATTCAGCGAAACACACAACAGCGAAACTCAAAATAGCAAGACGAGACGCAATACAGCGATTCTCAAAACAGAGATGTCTCAAAATTGCGATTCTCAATACAACGAAGTCTCAATACAGCGATTCTCAAAAGAGTGAGGTCTCAAAACACCGTTTCTCATAACGGCGGAGTCTCAGAACAAAGTCCCAAAATTGTTAATTTTCAAAAAATTTATCTTTAGAATGGAAGAACGGAGATTGGGCGGGGTAGACGCTTTGGCGCATGGCCTATTTGGTCCTCCATTTCGATCTGGTGGATGCTGGTTGTCACACATTTTGGCAGATTTCTAACATTATGGCTTTATAGCATGTGTTTTCACGACATTACAGCTTTTCATTCTGGTTTGTTTATTATTAACATATCTACATGCATGGTTTTTGCTTATTTTTTCCTTTACTGATTTTTTCCCTTTTATATTCTTCTTATTTTGAGTCACTTTTGTTTTTTTTGTTTAATTTTTTCAGGTTGGATACTTTTGTTCTATTTTTTACTACTTATTATTACATTATTTTATTTTTCGTTTTTTTATTACTTGTTTTTTGTTCTGCCTTTACTGCTTAATTATTTTATTCATTTCATATTGTTTGCTTATTTCGTTCTGTTTTATATATTTCATTAATTTAATTTTTTTGCTATTAAGCTCCATACAAAAAATGGGGAATCCTTATGATAATTTCTTGCTTTTGTCTTTTTTCAAACGTTTCGCAAAATTGTTTTTCTGACAAATGTTTTTTTGCGATTTTGTATGGTCCATTCGTGTATACCTGACGCAACTGCAGCACAAAAGCATGTGAAGCTTAGATGGCGAAATGCAACTAATAATATACTATCTCAACTGACAAAAACAATTTTATTATACTTAATTTGCATATTTATTATGAAAATGATGTGTACCATATAACTTTTTACTATTTGCTGTATTGAGATTCGCCCTTTTGAAAATCGCTTTTTTGAGACCTCGCTGTTGTGAGAATCGCTGTATTGAGATTTCGCTATATTGAGAATCGCTGTTTTGAAACTTCGCTGTAATGAGAATCGCCATTTTGAGTTTCGCTGTTGAGGGTTTCGCTGTATTGGGGACACACCACGTAGGATACTATGGAAATTTATCTCTATGCCATGCGTTTTACATGTCACAAAGTACATCACAATGAAAATCTGCTAGTCTGTAGGTACGTACATACTCACCTATAATTCCGTGCAAATTAAAGATTTGCTTCCCAGCCATTCCACAAATATGGGCGCCTAAACTGTGTCCCAAAAGCACAATCTTGTCGACGGATACGAGTCCTTCGGCCACCAAAGCCTCGATGAACAATGCCAGTATATCTGAAACTATCCTGGTATCGGCTACCGATCCATAATAATCTGGTATCTTGTTGTTCATGGAATCCCACAAAAGTAAAACGACGTTGAATCCCTTACGAAAAGGAAGATATAATTTTTGTGAATGGAGGGATATGCTTTTATGAGTAAATAAAATATGGTATCGCTGCATATTGCTTTAATCGAATAAATTTATCTGAAAGTTTATTCAGTTTACTTGTGCCAAGAGGGAATCTTTGGCTTTTGAGATCCAGGGTGGAAATTGCGGAGAGAAAAATCCATGTGTTAAAACGAACAATGGACGTTGATCAAAATTCGTTGATGTGAAAACTTCATTTTTGAACATTGCTCTAATAGATGTCAGTTGATCCCGAGTGAATCCGGCTTTCTTTTCAAGGCTGTTCAAGGAAAATGTGGCTAAATGGCTGTTCAAGGAAAATGTGGCTAAATTATTTAGTGATTCAGAGCCGTTGTTCTTGCTTCACAGTTTATCATGTAAAAGCAATATGCTTATCAAATATGTTGTGAAAATGTTGATGGAGGTCAAATCATTTCAGACTACCGAGTACCAACTTTCCGAAGACTCCGAAATCTATGTATCACAGATTTGTGACTGTTCCCTGTAAAATAGTCGCAATAGAGGACCAAAGCCAGAATAGTTGAAAGGTAGTATGGTCGACAATAGGAATGTTTCACGAACAAGGACAGTGCGGACTTCGCACTTCCACTGGAACTTTCTAAAAATTCAATTCTGCATGAAAAAGTGGGAATAATCAATAAACATATGGCATCATGAGTTGCACTGGCCTACCAGAAAATGGGTGGAAGGTGAAGTGAAAAACACACTCCTCAGTCCTCACCCACAGTAGAGGAAGCATGCTACTGGTCAGTGGTCACCAATATTATATGTCCAGGTACATGTTCCCAGTGCAGAACTAAGTTAGATCATGTTGAGCATCGTCAGTTGTTGTGGGCTGTAGTGATGAGCAGGGCAGTGCTCTTTCAAGGTCATGTATGTCCCACTAAAACTGCCACAAATCAGGAGTTCGTTTTTCGATGGGACTGCCGTAAAAAAGAGTTCCAGTGAGTAAGAGCAGCAGAAAGATTTTCCAAAAAGCGGATTCTGCCCTCTCGGGGACATTTAGCTGATGAAAGCAGACAACTTTGTCTTTTCCCATAATCCCTAATTTTCACTAACCCATAAATTTGTAAGGTGACTGGAATATCACAACGTGGGTAGGGCGTGCCCGACCATTGGCCTTGATTAGAGTACTGCTTTTGGGTACCACCAGGTAAAGTGCACATTTTTCGACGTCCATTATCGCTATTTCCAATGCCTAGTACGCCGCCCAGTAACAAATCGCCGAGTTTGGATGCTGTATGTACCACCGAACTCAGCGGATCCAGAACATTTGTATCGCATACTATAGCAAACAGAACTAATTAGGAAGGAGCCGTTCCAATCATTTTTCATTCACATTCTTACGTTTTGCTATCACTCCAGGTATGAATGAAAGACCAACAATAACGATTAAAAATGCGGCACGTTGGAACATCATCGAAATGGCACTTTTTTAACCTGGAAAATGGCAATCGTTAAAAGTTCCAAGAGTGTAAAAAACCAGTTGTTTTGTCGTATGGAAATTCGGCAGTATTTAGAATTCCGCCGCATTGTTGATCCGTGTATATCCGGTTGTGAAATGAAGAACAATCATAATTTGGTGAATGAAAGAAACGTTTTATGCAGTGTTTAGCTGAACAAAGAAATCCGCTGTTTTTTCAGCCGATTCTACTATGACGAACAAAATGAACGGTCGTCACATATCAGAAGATAGAGTAGTCTTACATGATGTTGAACCGTGATTTAAAGGCCAGTGTCAGCTTACTAGTCGAATTATATAACTATAGTCTGTTTTTCTTGAAATTCTCCTAAATAATGAAAGTGAAAAGCAAGTTGTATATAAGATTTTCACGATTTTCTGATGAACAATATATCATATTGAACTGAATATTTGTGAGCATTTAGCAATTTTTCAACTGAAAAATTTTACGGTAAGAGCTCTATGTAAACAGTGTGGACGACAGTGCTGATTTGTGTCACTTTTCTATTTGGAAACATTTAAAAAAACAGGCTATAGCAGCTGAAAGTCATCATCAACTTGGGTTGTGATAGTCATATAGTATGTTTTTCTTGAAATACTTGCAAATAATTAAACAAGAAATCAAGCACCATTCCATATCTTTGCAATTTTCTGCTATACTGTATGTCATTGGGGATTGAAAATTTGTGAGAATAACTCAACCAACCTTCAATAATTCTTCAAATGAAAAATTCTGTTGGAAAAGCTTTAATTGTGTTGACAACAGTAGTATTTTTTGTTATTGTTCGGTCTGCAGGCACTTTGCAAAAAAGAGACGAGTTATCAGGATTTTTCAGTATCCGTCTTCCATTAGACGGCGCTCTGAATCCAGATACCACTTGATTATGCTCCAGATTCTACCCACTCTCTACACTGTGTATCTGAAATAGAGTGTTATTAAAAACTTCTAAACTATATTAAAAAGGTAACTCTTATCAAACTTCGGACTATTCATAGGAGAATCTGAAGTAGAAATATGATCTTCTTTCAGTAATTGTTCATAAATCAAAAAAAAAATTCTGCGAATGATAAACTTGACATTGTATTAATTATCCCAATTTCGAAATTATTGATGAGAGTAAGATGCGCAAAAACCTATAGTCTATTTTTTATAAAATTTTTCTAAATTGGAGAAAGACAAAATTAGTATTATCGTCAAAATCGTTCATACAAGGCTTTTGCAGTAAGATTTGTTGCTCATAAGTTGCTAACGGTTAGTTGAGTAAGCTCGCAAATCTGCTGTCCATTGTGACATATGGTTCAGAAGAAAATCGTAAAAATATGGAATAGTGCTTGCTTTTACTATATAGAAGCATTTCAGGAAAAACAGATTATAATAAGCTTATTACAGTGTAATCAATAAAAAAAATTTTTCTTCAATGAGCGGCAGCTGAAAATTCCCACCAATAACCGTGGTTATGTGGTCAAAGTTCTTGAGGAGCACTCAGGTATCGACTCAGTTCCGTCCAGATCGACAGTAAGTGTGATGTTTTTCGATTAATTTGACCATTTTCACTCTCGTGAACAAATTTGACGTCTTCCTACAATATTCTAAGGGAAAATTGCATATAAAAACTTGAACGCATTTTTTTGGTTTTTGCTGCATTTGTCATTTTAAATTAAATAGGCTGTATAGTTCCAAGTTGCCTACTTTATTGAATGTATAATTAAGAGTGAAAAGCAAAGTGCGACTACAATAGAGTATAAAATGACAGTAATTATCGGCGCCAGATTCTACAAAAGCTTTATTCTTCCCATTCTTTCACACTGAAAAAAGAAACAACGTATGATCAATAGCGTAGTAATAGTCATTAGCACACACTAAAAAACTTCCGGCAGCAAATTTTAAGCACTCTAACGACACAAAAGATTCGTACACGTGTTACTTCCACTTCGTGTACTTTATGCTGTGAATTTCCCTGCCAAATTTCAAAAATCTAAACCGTGCCGCTGTTTTACAGTCTAAATCGGTAACTGACATAATATAGACTATAGTCTTTTTTTTAAATGCTTGTAACTGAAAAAAGATAAAATAAAGTATACATTGTTTGTTCAATTACCGCGTATGCGCACGCTATACTGTATTACGGGAAAAAACGCGGTAATAGAAATTCGACGGGATTGGAGGCTATTATAGTCTGTTTTTAATAAAATGCTTCCAAATAGAAAGGTGACACAAATCAGTACTGTCGTCAAAATCGTTTACATAAAGTCCTTTTGTAAAATTTTTCACTCGAAAAATTGCTAAAGGTCAGGCCAGTATGCTTGCAAATTTCCAGTCCTACATAATATTTTGTTTGTCAGGGAATCGCAAAAATCTGAAATGCTACCTGCTTTCCACTTTCATTATTTGGAAGCATTTTAAGAAAAACAGACTATAGTTAAGAAAAAAGTTGGAAATGAGAAAAAAATTGAAAATGATTCATTTAATGAAAAAATGTGAGAGTTGAGATCGTGATACAATTAATGTGCTTTGGGAAGCTGAAATCACAAAATTCGGCGCATCGCGCCTCAGCGCTGGTGATTTGCTGAGCTTTCTCTGCGTAGAGCGAATAGTTTTTAGCCGCGCGAAAGTTTTTTTTGACATTTCTCGCACTGACGGAAATTATTTTTAAGAGTTATCGAGTTTAGTTAAGAGTTTGGTCATAGTTTACCGCCGCCAGTTAATCGATTCTTAACATGGAGTCAACAACGATATTATCTCGGCACGAAATTCTGCATGCGTACTTAGTTTCAGCAATTTCGTGTTACAAGCATTTTGAAAAAAACAGACTATAGGTCTGTCTAATGCAGATCAAATGCTGGACCCGACGCGTGTAGGATTGTTTTGAAACTTATTTACCCCCCTTACTTGACCCGCGGATAACTAAATACGACCAATCCACCTATTCAGCATATTTGCTGATTCCTAGTTGGTATTCTAAAAATGGCACGTGATGGGAGCTACGGCACACCAAGAATTCTCTTCGATATTAGTGAAAGTACAGATGGCAACTCTGCTGCTCCAAGAGAAGAAGAATTCCGTTCATAGGACCGACGTTTCTCGCAGGCCATTCTTGTTGAGCCCTGGTATGGAGGTAACAACAACTCCGGCATTGACCAGTTTTGAGATTCCTCGGCGCCATGCAAGAGACACTCTAAACATTGCTGGACCAGAACAGGCTCATATTTGTAGTTCCAAGGTGGAAAGGCCGTGATGTATGACATATAGGAGCCATAGCATTTACACTTCAACTGATCCAGAGGAGGTATCACCAGTCAGAATATTTGTCGAGTCTTGCCCTGATGGCAATCCCATACCCGACACTGGTGGTAAGTAATAGTTCAGTTGCTGTACCACCCACGAAGCACTTTCGACAATATGTGGCTAGAACAATTCCACATTTTCCAACATAAAATCAGAAAAATGTGCGTTGAACCCATTTCGATTTTTGTCCTGGAAGTTTTTGGGTCCTGTTATGACTTTATCTCGATTTTGGTTTCTTCTCGTTTTTGTTTTTTTTTTGAAATTTTGAAACAAGCATGATTTGAATAGCACTAATCTTTTACCACATAAACTGGCGGCATTGTCAGACGTTTGCACATTGAAACGGCCCAAAATTGAGGGTAAGGTGAAAGATGCAGACGTCAACGTTTTCAACGAATCGGGCGTAAGAATAGTCATAGAAGAGGGACTATCTGTCGAATAGTCGTCCAAAATTTGTTGGGCCGTCAACTGGCATTGTGTACTCGGATCCATGGCCTGATAGAAAATGTCGAAAGCGCGGAAGTGGTTACAAGCTGAAGTATTGAAAAACGTCTGAAATGATGGCTCGGTGAAACTAGTAGTTTTATCTTTGACGTATCAGTTCTATAGTCTGTTTTTGATAAAATACAAGTCGAAGAATGACAAGAATTATCTCTGTCATCAAAATCTTCTACAAAAAGCGATTATTGTTGAATTTTTCAATCAAAAAGTAGTAAGGATTAGTTGAACGTGCTCCTAGATTTGCATTCCTATTTGAAATACGATATAGCAGGAAACGGTAAAAATATGGAATAGTACGTGCTTCCCTCTCTTGACATAAGCATTTAGAAGAAAGCAGAATTTACTCTGAAACGCGATATATATGTTTCTACTCAAGGTCGATTTTTGTACTAAGTCCGTCTTCTTCAAATGGGTTAGGCAAAGCGAAATATGCTCTTGCGAAAAATAAGAGTGAGAGTAACGCAAAATGGAACGCGAAACCCTTGTCTCAAATGTGGAATGGAACGCCCAAGATGGAATGTACTGCGTTCCAGTCATTTAGATATTCAGTAGAGCGTTCTTAACTGAACGTCAATTCTAAGATTTCAAATTTGTTGTACAAATAAGCTTCAAAAAACTGCGGATGAATTCGGAACTGAAAATTTGATAGTTTTGAAAAAAATTGAAATTGATGTTCCAACTTGCAGTAACAGGCTCAAGTAAGTTGCAAAAATACTATAGGGATAAATTTTGAATCAAAAATTTACCTTTATTTGAAAAAATTCTTGAACTTAGGATTTACTAAGGTATCCAATAGGAGTTTTAGCCACTAAGCTATCTGAAACGCGGAATGATCGACTGGAGGCGATCCGTTTTACGCTCTAGAAAGAGGTTCTGAGAAGGAGGAGTGGTAATAGTAATGAGGAGGGATCTTACCCAAAACCCTGGGATCCGTACTAGTTGATGTAAGAGGCGTAGCATTATCTGTGCAACCAGGTTGAGTTTCGACATTGTAGTTGGCATAATAGTCCACGTGACCACGATCCATTGAAGTGCCGTAATGCGTCGCGGCCAGGTAGTCAGTGTGGAGAACTTGTACAAATGCAGCCACAGTTTTTGATAAACCCAAATTTGGCTTACAATCGTAGAAAACGCCAGTCGGATCTAGTCCTATATAATGAAAAAAGAGGAAAAGATCGCAAAGAGAATATCAGCATAGTTTTAGGATGCTTATTTATGCGTTGGGTCACTGCTGCCGCTTCGCGCAACACTGCACCATGCTGTGCCATTGCTAAGACAACGTTGCTTTTGCTGTCAGTAAAAGTTAGGCTCGGTTCGGGACGTGAACCCGAGACTTTGCTGGTAACATCTCTCTACCCATTGAGTCAGCAGGCAGGACGCTTCCTACGCATAAAATTAGTTTGAAGTTGCGGTTACTGCTTAAGCAACTCTCAACATCTTTCCAACATGGAATGATGAGTTCTTTGAGGTTACGATCAGTGTTGGGGCAACCTCATCCTACAATTTTAACCTGATAGCTCTAACCATCTAAGTCAACTGATACGATACAACACTTCTCGACTATCGGAGTTGCTTTGGCCACTTTTCGTGCATCACAAGCAAAAATCTACTACGTTGCCATGCTACAAATGATTCGCAATTTCAATCTATTCTCATCCATTCTTTTCGCAGATTAAACCTATATTCTGATTTTTATAAAATGCTTCTAAAATGAAAAATGACGCAAATATACAATGACTTAAAAATCTTTTACCTAAACCTTTTACTGTACAATTTTTTACTCAAAAAATTTGTGGGTGCAAGTTGAGTGTTGTCACAAATTTCCTGTTCTATATGACATGCGGTTTGGCAGAAAATGCAGAAAATATAAAATGCTTTCCGGATTTATTATTTAGATGCATCAAGAAAAATATACTATAGTACAACGACAGGTATAGACAGACTATTAAGACATGATGCAGTATACTGAGGTGATGTGACATCGCGAAGCATATATTTATATACTGATAGTATGGAGATTTCGATGAGATCAGAAACAGCTCGTCAATTGGACTGGACGTTTGAGTATTTCATCGCGAAAATCTAGCGTTTAGGGTTGTTACTAACCTATAAAACCACGTAAACCAGGAATTTGCAAAGCTGTCGACCAACCGACATGAACGCCAGCACTGTGCCCAATAAAAACAGTCGTAGCTGCTGCTATAGCTTTTTGTTTGATTAGATTTCTCAGAAATATAGCTAAAATGTCGGCGACTAGGCGACCATCGGCGACGCCTGCCATATAATCCGTTCCAGCACTGGTTGTGTCGATCAATGGTAGGAGGACATTGTTCCCCTTTTGTGGAAGGAATGTAGTTCTATACGACCTTGCATACATCTTATGCACATAACAAGATACTGAACTTCAAACAAAGTCTTTTGACTTCACATAGCTCATAGTTAATTATGATTTGTGAGGAACCTCCACGGAGGATTTCCTTTGCTCCACTATTTTTCAGCATTTTCAGGATAAAACACGTTACATTGGGCACATCGAAAGATTGGACACTTTTTCCGAAGTGTCGTATCTTAATGAAGTAAAGTAAATATTTTTGGACATTTATAGTCTGTTTTTCTTAAAATGCTTCCAAATAGTGAAAGTGGAAAGCAAGTAGTATTTCACATTTTTGCGATTTTCTGATGAACAAAATATCATGTAGGACTGAAAATTTGTGAGCATACTGATCTGACCTTTAGCAATTTTTAGAGTGAAAAATTTTACAAAAAAACTCTATGTAAACGATTTTGACGGCAGTACTGATTCGTGTCACTTTTCTATTCGGAAGAATTTTATAAAAAAACAGACTATAGGTTAAGAAACATTCTTTTTATATGAATATGCTGTGTTCGAATTATTAACTTAATTTTTTTTAATAATTGTCGTTTTTGCGCCCGAGACATATCGAAATTTAGATGGTAAGAACTTTATTTATCCAATGGCCACTACAGCCACTTTATCAAATTATTTTATGTGCTTTATCGGAATATCTACATGGATTTAACTAAAAATGTTTAAAATATCAGTTTCTTACCTCAGATTGTTTTACCAAACATGGGACACTGCCCGCCTAACATTAGACAACAATTTATTCGCATTTTAACCAGCTAAGAACATTTTAAAACCATTGTTCTTGCATCTAAAAAGTTTTTTTGCTCCTGCTAGGTATATACTCGTATTTTAGATGATATTTGTATTAATGAATACTTTTAGATTTTTTGGTCAATTTGAGCATTGTTTTGCGTTTTTTCGTGTTTCTTTGTTCATCTGATATTAAAAGAGCTTATGAGACTTATAGTCCGACGAAAATGAACGAAATCGTTTGAAGAATTCGTAACTAAAGTTCAAAGAATACGTTAGTCTGTAATAATTGTTTAGCTAAAAATTTCGATGAATCCGGTGTTTTTATATGCTAACCATGTTGTACTATAATCGACACTTAAGCTTATGTTTAAATGAATGAAACATTGAGTGAGTGAATCATCAAAATATGTATTACAGTAAATAAAAAAACTTCAAAAATTACGTGCTTTATTATTATTGTTTCATTATAAAATCTCTTGTTTTTTGCATTATGTTATTAATACACATTTTTGTTATCCTTATTCGTCCTTGAAGCGTTCAAGTCGCCTTTTTTTAAAAATTTTTTGCTGTTCAATGTTAGGTAGGAGTCCGTCCAAACATTGGACATCTACTTTGCTTTAAAAAAGGCCACCATCTTCATGGTAAAAAGTAGCTGTAGTATAAAAGTTTGCCATTTTATAGAGGGATGGTGTGTCTAATACTCTTGAATAAATTATGTAACGTACCTGCTAAAGCAGTACTGTAAACATGTAGCATACTGTATGTAATAGACATTTACTAGATATTATTTTATTTTTCACATTTTATGTCTCAAGGATGTCTGGGATTCACACCCAAACATTCCTACAAAATTACGTGAAGTACTTTATTTTGATCCGTTCACACCCCGGTAGCCCAATTAAGATGCCCTAATTAATTTGCACAAACGGCAGCTGTTCCCCTAGAATCTACACTAAACTACACATTCCACAGCTACCGTAATCCCCAGTAAAAATCGTAAACAACACCTGCACACAGTAAAATATGTAGAAGCCCCGCCGTACAGTAGTCTCAAGTGTAACAGTAGCGGCGGCCCCACAAAACGTGTGTATACAAAGAAACCGATACAGGAAGCATGCACAGAAGCACAGAGGTGTGGCCAAGCCCACCGTAGAAAGCAAGCAAAGCACAGAAAGCATACAGTACCAGAAAAGCGTTAGAGAGGCGTAACTAAGAAAGCATAAAAAGCGTAGCCGGAAACGACGATTGGCGGAAGAAGATGGACAGAAGCTCGACCTCCCGCAGCGTCCAGGGAGTGGCCAGAATCGCCGTATAAAAGAAGAAGCAAAGCGTGATTTTGATCATTCTCATTAATTCGGATTCTTATTCTCGTGTTTTTTCCGCGCTCGCCCCCGTCTTTATACATTTGCAAGCGGCCGACTATTCGAAAGCATTTAAACCGAGGCCCCCGTCCGTTATTATTCGAAGCGCGTTTTATTTTGTCGACGTTCAAGCGACCGTCGATTATCCGTTTTGTGTTGTAACCGTTCGCCCGCATTCCCCGTCCCGTATTTGTCCCGGCCGTATCGACCGATTGGTCCAAGTAAAGTACCTCACGGAAATCTGGTCGTTACATATTTTGGTGACCGTACCTTTACGTTAACCAGTGGAACTCCCTGCCCCCAGTTAGGTGTACTCTTATCCGGGCGTTTAGAAGCATTAGTAATACAGTAGTAATCATTTCCTACAGTAAGACGGTATTCGTATTAAGCAAACTGGAAACCCCCTCCAACGAAGCATTAAGCGATACATTTAAACGAATACAGCGTGAAGCAAAAATTGAAGCATTTAAGCAGAAATCCCATCGTAAACCAAGAATGACCCACCAAACGCAAGATCATTTAGGAGAAATCGTTAGAGAACAGATAAACGATTTGTTTTCAGAACATTTTCGTACCCTACGCACACAATTGAATCAGAATACAGTAAACCCTACCCTAATAGACGATCTAAGAACAGCAAACATTCGTAATAACATGGCAAATAATTTCTACGCGAAACCTACAGTATTCACGGGCGGCGTGACCCAACATTTTGGTGAATGGAACAAAAGATTAGAACAATTCATGGCACTCCAAGGCATGAAAGATACAGACGTACAGTTAAAGTTGGCATGTTTAGAAATTCATTTAGGAGGAGCCGCGTTAGCTAAATTCAAAAGTTTAGCAAATTCTGAAAACCCTCCCCACACATACGAGCAGTATAAAGTCGCATTACAGACATTTTTCCCAAACAATAGAGATAATGAGCTACATCAACAATTCTTACGCGAAAGAAAACAAAAGCGATCGGAAACAGTAACGGAATTCTTATTTGATCTAGAACATCTCGCAACCCTCGCCTACCCTAACTTTAACACAGACGCACGAGAAATGATCATAAAACCCCTCTTTGTAGAAGGCATGCAAAACGAAATCAGAGAAGCAATTAAGTACAGACGGTTCGCAACTCTAAAAGAAATGTCAGACGAAGCAGCTTACATTGAACAGCAAATCCTTAGGAATGAGTTAAAAACTAACGCCCTTCCCTTTATACCCCCAAAACCCGAACCCATCTTTTCCCTAACCAAAAATACAGACCAACAGGATCTTTTGCATCAGTTAGAACAACAAGTAAAAGATTTACAGTTGCAGATCAAACAAAAACCTCAACCCCAACAACAGAGTAGCTACAACAATTTCAGTAACAATACTTTCAGCAGGAATAATGCTTACAGGAACAATACCACCCCTAGGCAACCCACATGCTTCCAGTGTGGACAAATCGGACACGTAGCTCGTAATTGTAAATCAGCAGGTACCCGAAAATCATGTGAAATCTGTTTCCGTAATAATCACAGTACACGTGATTGTAAAAGCCCATGCATCCACTGCTCCCAAACAGGACATAGATCAGATAACTGCCCTTCAAAACCCTACTCCAATTTTCAATGTTTTATATGCAAGCAGAGAGGTCATACAAGCAGGTATTGCCCAAATCAGCAAAGTCGTAATATTCAAAATTGCATTGAGTATAGGCAACCCCAACCCCTCATGGACATTGATGATCCCGCATTTTACTCAAAATTACCCGCCATAACTAACGGCCCTCAGACTACTTTAGGAACTATCATGCCCAACACCCACCGCCGTAGTGACGAATACGTCCTTGATCTGGACATACCCGATTGGTGCGCCATGTCACCACCCCCCACGCCTGAAGCCGCAAAAATCGAAAAATCGCCGCCCACCATCCCCGTAGGCTACAAGATCCCCCGAAAGCAAGACACAACGCCGCCCACCGCCCCTGAAACCCCGTCAAAAACAGGTCGCAACTTATTGTCCCTCTTACACGGCCTGACCCCCGAACCCTACCAATTTCGCCCCCGCCAAACATTGCTACCGACCCCCGCAAGTAAGCAAGTCCAAACCCCATCCCATAACTCAAATTCCAAACTTTTACAGAATGTTCAGACTGCAAACCGGCCACCCCCTCAGCTCAAAATCGCAAAACGACAACACCAAAAGCCCCAACACCAAACCGGCCACAACAAAAACATACAGTGCCCCGCCGCCTCCACTAAAACATTCTATTGGCCGATGTTTTGTATTTTTCTTTGTATAATAATTCCCACATCGTGTAGTGCCCAATTTCAGATGTGTGGAACTTCATTGAGCGGTCACTCAGTCAGCATACCAAAACTTGTATCATGCATGCCCCCTTCCACAGTAGACAAACCCGTACAAACATTCGGAAAAATCTATATCCCCTCCACTAAGCCCCACATTACAGACGCATACAAATGCAGTGTTCGCAAACGCAAAATTTGTACTAATACAGGATTTTTTGGATCAAAAGGTATTGTCTTCGACCAAACCGAAATGCAAAATCTAACCCCACATGTTTGTAAGGCAATCGTTATAGACAAAGAACACAACGGTCAAAAATTATACGAAACCCAACCAGGATTTTGGTCAACAAATAACTCCCTAAGCGTAGAATACACATGGTGTTGTACAGACCATTGTACCTCGGTCACTAACGTCATCATAGAAATAGGACAAATAGCATCTTGGAATGGAAAATCTATGACAGGTACATTAGGCGACCTGGGGTCATGCAAACCGACATCAGGCCATTGTGTCACAGCCGACGGATCCATTATCTGGAATGAAACAGCATTTGAAAACTTATGCCCTTTCGAATACAAAAATACACATCCCATCAAACTCACGCAAACACACATGATAATAGAAGAACTACAAGGTGCATTCTCGGTTAAAAGTACAGTTTTTTCGAACCCCAATTGCCCAGAAATCCAAGATAGCATTCTAACCGAACAAGGCATTATTGTACAATTAGACAAAAGCACCCCACATCGTAACGCATTTTTAACCCCAAAAACCAACGAAACTCATACTACACTATACGATTTTGATGATTTTGAACCCATCAATGCAAAACTAAACTATCTAGCAGACAAAATACAGGAATTCGAAATTCAAAATTTCAAAAATGTATGGAGTGAATTATGCAGACAGGCGCAGCGTCACCTTGATCTCGTATGGCAAATTTTACGTCTTGATGCAACCCTTGGAGCGCGTGCATTCCTACAGCGAACCGACATCATAGCAGAATTCACAGGAGAAGCCCTCACAGTCTGGCCCTGTAAACAAGTAAATGCATCTAAAATCTTTTACAACCACAAAATCAACCAAACATGCTACAAACTTTTGCCCATTCTCGTAGGAACTGAGCTCATGTTTTCAAATCCAGGAGGCAACGATTTGACCCCTTTTTCACAAACAGTTGACTGCCATCACATGCATGTAGCCCTTTACAAACAGAATAATACATGGGTCAGTGAAACAGGATCCCCGCATGTCACAAATTTACCTTTAGAAATTGTCTGGAACCAAAATTTCTCCCTCTTCCATTTTAATACACCCGCCATTTTTCATGATCAACTTGCAACTATTTCAACCAACTTACTCTTTTTGAAACAATACATTTACAAAACTCACACACTCGAAAACACTGTCAAAAAACTCGTCAATTATACCGCCCAAATGTCTCTCAATTCCGATACAGTTTACAACATAATCTCAGGCACTGGTCAAGCACTCGGAAATACACTCTCTGGCGCCGGTCAAGGCATAGAACATGTAATTACCGGTACCACCCAAAGTCTCACGGACGGATTAAACAATTTACTCAAAGGACCCCTGCAAATCATTATTAATCTAGCCGTTATTACTGTAATTATTGCAGGCGTCTTTTATTCGTTTCTCGTTCTTCGAAAATATTTCCCCTCTCCAAAGCATCATGCCACAAACGAACATGCATACGAAATACCTTCAAACAACAGACATTTACATGAGGCCATTCCCCCATCATTCGGCCACGCTCTCTTAGAATTAGCTAATCGTCGTGGGGCGCAAACACAGCAGAAATACGTCCTCGTCGATATCGATACCCCCCGAACTCCTGCAATCGAACTCATTAATCAAATTCAGCAATCTGCATCAAATAAGCCACCCCAAAACGTGCCTGGAAAACATACCCCTCACATCCCGATTACACTTAACGGCAAATTAATGACAAAGGGCATGATTGACACTGGCGCAGTTTACTCACTCATTGATTCCCGAGTCGCGCAACTTTTACAGTTAGACATGAAACCCCCGCTAGTCCAAGCAAAAGCAGCAAATAATCTTCCGATTCACTTTGTAGGAACCACTTTTGTCACAGTGACAGCCCAAACAATCCAGGAAACAATCATGGTCCATGTCCAAAAAGATTGCACAGCAGACATCCTTCTAGGCAAAAACTTTCTCAGTCGATTTTCGGAATACACTATCAACAATCAAAAATCACAGGTCAAATTTGGCAATGTTATACTACCTTGTGATGGCCTAGAATATAGCCCTCTTTCAACTCGTGGTGGAACTTATTTGGACGAAAAATTAGAATTACCACCCCGTACAGTAACCGAATTTACTGTCCCCTTGCCCAAATCCTACTTACA
Source organism: Romanomermis culicivorax (assembly GCA_963922205.1). NCBI lineage: Eukaryota > Metazoa > Nematoda > Enoplea > Mermithida > Mermithidae > Romanomermis > Romanomermis culicivorax. The sequence continues at coordinate 346,204 of CAWUHX010000178.1, forward strand.
GGTCAAACAGCTTGAATTCACCCCAAAACCCAAACAGAATCCCAAAGTCCATTTCGCAGCTTGTATATCTGAGAATCAAAACAGTCGCATACGCATATCAGTCCTAAACACACAAGAAACAGCCCAAATTCTTTATCCTGGAACATGCATTGGTACAGTCTCATGTTACATCCCAAAACAAAATGCTCCCGCTAATCTAACCCCTTCAATGCAAAACCAGCCCAACCGTTTTGATACATTCACATGGTTAAAAGAAAACGTCAATTTGACCTCCAGTGACCTCACAGAAACCGAGAAAATGCAACTCCTACGCGCCCTATCGAAGTACCCTACATTATATGCTAAATCCAAAATGGATGTAGGTAGAACCACCCTTGTTTCACATACAATTGACACCAATGGCTCCCAACCAGTACGTAGACAACTTTATCGGACTTCCCCAAAAGAAAAGCAAATCATACAAGCAGAAGTTGAGCAACTCGCAGCAGCAGGTGTCATAAGCCAAAGCAATTCCCCGTGGTGTACCAACACAGTTTTAGTTCCCAAAAAAGACGGAGGCCATCGTTTATGCATTGATTTTAGAGGCCTCAACAAAGTCACCAAAAAAGATACATACCCCCTGCCCCGCATAGACGAAATTTTAGACACCCTACGTGGAATGAAATATTTCACGTCCCTTGACCAATCTAATGCATACTATTCCATCCCCATAGCACAAGCCGACCGAGAAAAAACGGCCTTCAATTGCTCAGCCGGCCAGTATCAATTCAATTACCTCCCTTTTGGACTCACTAATGCCCCAGCCACATTCCAAAGGTTAATGGATGTTATTCTTTCGGGTCTGCAATGGAACACATGCCTTGTATACCTCGACGATGTTTTAGTATTCGCAGACTCCCATGCCCAAATGCTGGAACGTTTAGACACTATTCTTGCCCGGTTCTCACAAGCAGGCCTTAAGCTAAACATCCAAAAATGCAAATTCTGCCAGCCCCAAGTCCAATACTTAGGCCACGTCATTTCTCAGCAAGGCATTTCACCAGATCCCCATAAGGTACAGGCAATCTATGACATACCCACGCCCAAAAGCTCAAAAGAAGTTAAATCATTCCTTGGCCTACCCTCATATTACCGCAGATTCATTCCAAATTGCTCTCAAGTTTCTAGCCCACTCACATCGCTACTCAAAAAGAACTCAGAATTTTCCTGGGGCCCTGAACAGCAAAATGCATTCACTAAGCTAAAAGAATTACTCATCCATGCCCCAATACTGCAGCATCCAGATTTCACCAAACCGTTTATTCTGCAAACTGACGCCTCAAAACTCGGCATCGGCGCCATTCTCAGTCAGCTAGATAGTAAAGGTCAGGATCGCCCCATTGCTTTTGGGAGCCGCACATTGAAACCCGCAGAACGCAACTATCCGATCACTGAGTTGGAAACCCTTGCAGTAGTCGAATTTGTCAAGTATTTCCGCCCCTATCTTTTCCAGCAACATGTTATTGTACACACTGACCACACAGCAGTTCAGGCAGTCTTACAAAAAGAAAATCCGTCCCCTCGCATTGCCCGTTGGGGATTAGCCCTGTCTGGTATTCAACTCGACATTCGACCTAAGAAAGGCACTGCTAACCGTAACGCAGATGCAGTTTCTCGATTCCCCTCACAGACAGCAAAGCAATCCTTTGATATTGAGCAATTAGAAACCCGCCCCGAAATATCAACCATCAATTCAGTTTTGGAAGCCGAAGCAACTGAACAAGAAGAGCAACAGAAAAACTTTGCCGAACTCCAACGCACTGATCCAACTGTCAAAAGTATTTTAGCAAAAATTGCCCAAAAACACCCCCTTACTCTGATCAAATTCGCCGTGCATCAAAACATTCTCTTCCGTATAGTCGACAAACAGGCAAAACTATACATTCCCAAGTCCCAAGTCCAGCATCTCATCGCCTCACATCATGACAGCAAATTCACAGGTCATTTTGCGGCCAGGAAAACTTTACACTTGCTCAGACAGAAATATTTTTGGCCCCAAATGAGCCGTGATATCAAACGTTACTGCAAAACTTGCCACCCATGCCAGACACAGAAAACTCTTAGACACAAAGTGCATGCAAACTTGGTACCAATTCAGCCAACTGGCCCATTTGATCGAGTTGGTGTTGATTGCATGGGACCATTACCCCTCACTGAAGACGGCAACCGATTCATTGTCGTTTTCATCGATTATTTCACAAAGTATGTAGAGGCATTCCCGACCCCTGACATCACTGCAGCCACTATTGCCAAGCTATTCGTGACCAAAATTGTTTGTCGTCATGGGTCCCCAAAAATCATCCATTGTGATCGTGGCACCGATTTCGTATCCGATCTTTTCTCACGGATCACCAGTTTATGCAATACTCAGAAAATTCATACCACCCCATATCATCCCATTGCCAATGGGGAAGTTGAGCGTTGCAACCAAACCCTAGCCACCCGTATTCGCATGTACATCAATTCAAATCACACTGATTGGGATACTTATCTCCCGTACGCCGTTTTTTCGATCAACATTCATAAAAATGATAGCACTTCCTATCCCCCATTTGAATTACTCCACGGTAGGCAAGCTAATCTGCCGTCGGATGCAGCTCTAAATTTTTTCCCCACGTCCTACATGGTTGACTTAGACGATTACGCCCTTCGTGTAAAATCGCATTTCACAGAAGCACTCTCAACCGTGCAGAAAAGTTTGCAAAAAGCCCAAGCCCGCTATACCCGTCAGTATAACAAGCACGCTCAGAACATACATTACAAGGCAGGTGATCTTATTCTTTATAAAAATCATTCGTGTAAACAAGGGTTGACTCCCAAATTCCTCCCTCGCCAGAACGGGCCCTATACAGTTACAAACTTCATGTACCCCAACGTTACACTCAAACACCCCCATAAGAATATTACATTTACGGTGCATGTAAATGAGACAACCCCTTTCTACCCTCGGAAAGCAACTATCGAATCTACCGCCACCCTTCCTCAACCCCGAAAGCCTTGAACGAGGACGTTCAACTCCGGAAGGAGGGAAATGTAACGTACCTGCTAAAGCAGTACTGTAAACATGTAGCATACTGTATGTAATAGACATTTACTAGATATTATTTTATTTTTCACATTTTATGTCTCAAGGATGTCTGGGATTCACACCCAAACATTCCTACAAAATTACGTGAAGTACTTTATTTTGATCCGTTCACACCCCGGTAGCCCAATTAAGATGCCCTAATTAATTTGCACAAACGGCAGCTGTTCCCCTAGAATCTACACTAAACTACACATTCCACAGCTACCGTAATCCCCAGTAAAAATCGTAAACAACACCTGCACACAGTAAAATATGTAGAAGCCCCGCCGTACAGTAGTCTCAAGTGTAACAGTAGCGGCGGCCCCACAAAACGTGTGTATACAAAGAAACCGATACAGGAAGCATGCACAGAAGCACAGAGGTGTGGCCAAGCCCACCGTAGAAAGCAAGCAAAGCACAGAAAGCATACAGTACCAGAAAAGCGTTAGAGAGGCGTAACTAAGAAAGCATAAAAAGCGTAGCCGGAAACGACGATTGGCGGAAGAAGATGGACAGAAGCTCGACCTCCCGCAGCGTCCAGGGAGTGGCCAGAATCGCCGTATAAAAGAAGAAGCAAAGCGTGATTTTGATCATTCTCATTAATTCGGATTCTTATTCTCGTGTTTTTTCCGCGCTCGCCCCCGTCTTTATACATTTGCAAGCGGCCGACTATTCGAAAGCATTTAAACCGAGGCCCCCGTCCGTTATTATTCGAAGCGCGTTTTATTTTGTCGACGTTCAAGCGACCGTCGATTATCCGTTTTGTGTTGTAACCGTTCGCCCGCATTCCCCGTCCCGTATTTGTCCCGGCCGTATCGACCGATTGGTCCAAGTAAAGTACCTCACGGAAATCTGGTCGTTACAATTATATAGTTCTCTTTGTTTTTCCCGTCGCTGGACTATCGAAGGTCAAAGAGCGTCCAATGTAACATGTTTTACTATACCATCACGATGGCAAAGTTAGAACCTTCTTCACATACATGAGGAGTTGCTTGTACAAAATATATATCCCAAACTTTCAATATTTTTAGAAATATTTTTCCATAAACCGAAATCACTGAAGTCACAATTCCAGAACTCATCACCCGCTGCAACTCTTCTCACCGCATTAAGAATCCATTTGATCAATGTATCGAGTTTGATCGAAGCAGTATTCGCTTCCGTGCTCATGAACAAAACCATGAGCGGCTTTTGGTTTTTCAATGCGGTCATATCCGTTGCGGACAAAGTAGCAGTGGTTTGGGCGCGAGTGAAAATCGTAGCACTGCGGGACGCACTCCTGTGTGAAATGAATGTTTTTTCTTTGGTATCAGAGAATAGATCAATTTTTTATTCACGTGTAAAGGGCAAATCGAATGTTCAAATTGCAATCTGGATAGGACGAACCCGCCCAGATGCCAGTTTTATTGTACGTTCTAGTCGAACCGTCGGGCATGGAACAAGTAGCTTTTTGACGGACGTTTTTTAATTTGTATTGCAATTCACACTGCATAGTATTGTAAAATACCGACAGATCGTCTAAGTCGTTGTTGTTGCATCCTGAACAAATGTCTTAGTGGATTTATTCAATGCAGCTCTATGCCAGTTTGCACTAATACTATTGCCATTATGCAAAATGATGCAGTGATATAATCAGCATCTTTCAGTCAATTCTCCATCAAAATTACGCTTTTTTAGTTATTCATTCGATTCGCAAGGTTTTGGGCTTGAAGCAATCGTTGATGGGGGTAGCCAACTTTTCCAAAATCCTGAGGGTCAGAAATAATTCCAAAAAGTCGAAAAAACGAAAAATTGAAAAAAAAACTTTCAAAGGCCAAAAGGACAATTTTTACCTAATTTTTCGGGTTTCGAGAATGGTTGCCGAAAATTCGGGGATCCAAATCAGTAAATCACCAGCTGATCAATTAAAAATGCTGATTCTTGATGTTTATTTTCGTTCTCACAGCTGAATACGCCTAAACTCACATATGATGTCACGTTTGATCGAAAATAAACGACTTTAGGGTGTGAGTTGATAATAAGTCTGTTATTTATATAATGCATGTAAATTGAAAAATTAACTAACGAAAGCAAGTAGCACTATCGAAGTCACCACAAAAAATTTTCTGAAAAAATTGTCAACGCTTAATTGAGTAGGCTCACAAATTTCCAGTCCTATATATGATATATGGTTTGATAGAAAATCGTAGAAATATGCAATAGTACTATAGGCTGTTTTCCTTGAAATGCTTCCAAATAATAAAAATGGAAAGCAAATAGTATTTCACATTTTCACGCTTTGTTCATAAACAATATATCGTATTGAACTGGAAATTTGTGAGCACAATGATCTAACGCTTAGAAATTTTTTGAGCAAAAAAATTTACAGTAAGAGTTCCACGTAAACGATTTTGACGACAGTACTGATTTGTGTCACTTTTCTATTTAGAGGCATTTTATAAAAAACAGACTTTAGCTCTCCAACTTCATTATTTACTAGCATTTCAATAAAAACAGACTATACTTTCTCTGTGACGGTTTTTACTACGTAATAAGGCTCGGCTGCAACATGGTTGCTTATTTATCGTAATAGCAGGGCAAGAAGGCGGAGGCAGGTTTTGGTAAATTCCCAAACTAATCAAAATTGAGAGAAATATGCAGTTTTATACTTGTGAAGAGGGCACCAGAAACTTCTCCTCGTGAAGAGACGTAAGAATCCTGCCTATCGTTTAGCACAGTGTTTTTGTGGATGGAGTGTTTTTGTGCTCTTTTCTCGGGTTATTTTCTGGAGATTTTTTTATGGTGATTAGAGAAATATGCGCCTCAGAAAGTTTCATATTTTTAAGATGAGATAAGAAAAGTTGAGAGCAAATAGTGCAACAGTGTTTCTCGAAGAGTTACAGTACTTTGATTTGTTGCATCTATAATGTTAGGAACGCACACTTCAGGCTGTTACTGATGAAAATTCAAGTCACAGGCCCAGACTTTCATGTTTGCAACGGGCACTGCTGCATTCACAGACGGCTAATACAGGGTTGTGCAGTTGGTAAAGAGCTACAACAACCATTTGTGCAAAAACCGTTACATGATGGCCATACCAGGAGGCTTTCTGGCTGTTTCAGCAGGGGTAAACATGTCACGAACATCACTCTTACCTGGAAAGACAGTACGGCTGTGCACAGAGAATGCAGTTGCCTAATTTCCTGTGAGCCTGTTGGCTTGATCTTGCTTATCAATGAAAAATGCCTAGGAAGTCACTGCTGCGTGCAGCGCTGTCCAGTCGGTAGAGGGCTGTAAACCAGTATGTAGGAACTTCTATACTGTAGCGCATCTCATTAGCTGCAAAACATCCACGTTTGTTGAGGAATAGCATTCAAATCAAGTAAATTTACAATTCAAACCGTCACCTATGTGCTTGCAGATCAGTATGGATAATTTTATCAGCCTTGGAATACAGAAAAAACATAGCAAATTCTGTAGAAGGTCATGACCATGAATCGCAATCGCATTTTCTTGTTTCATGTCCTAACTGCTACAGTTAATCTGAGAAAAATGGTGACAGCGTATGCATGTTGTTCATTATTTGCAAGAACATTTGGAAAAAACTGGACTATAAAGTTCAGTGAGTGTACTTAAATCAATCTGTTGGAAGTACCTGCAACAATCCTCAATATGGCAACGATGGTGAACAAAATAACATGGTGGACAATAATTCTTGTCATTATCTGAAAAAGAAAATTTGAGTAAAGGTTGAAGCGCTTGCAATTATACACATTTTGAAAACCAATGAACTAAACTTGTATAGCTTTCGCCTGCAATTGTGGTTCGACAAGTAAAATCGCAAAAATCCGATGGAAAACTAAAGATAACTCTATCTGTCGTTGGAAATTGTTTTCTTGGATAATGATCAAAGTTTAATCGCAAGATTTGATAAGTATAGTAAACGAAAAATAGAAGTACTTTTTACGTATCTATTGTTGAATTTTTCCATGTTAGGTCAGATTTCTCATCATATGAATAAACAAAAAAACAGCTGCAAAGAAAAAAATTTTTCCTTTTATAATTGAGACTTTTGTTCCAGCATGACCTGGAATTGTCATAATGCTTGTACATTTACATCATAGCTCGCACGTAGCTTCAGCAAGAGAAGTGATGCTGCACAATGGTGGCCGACGTTGAATGTGGATATGGGAATCATGATGCCAGTAGACGTCCTTATATTTTGGATGTCCTTACAGCAACAGACATCTATGCCAAATTATTATCAGTTAAAGGACATCAAATTTTCGAAGAAATATGAGTGAAGTCTTTTTCTCACAACCGAGCGTGTCACCGGCTCGTTCACCTCTCTTATTTAGCTGACTATGCCATAAAAATTCGAATATTTTCCTTGGTTCGTTTACAAAAATCTTCCACAGCCACCATTGTAAGGAAGAAATTCTTGATGACATTAGACTCAAATTTTTAACCCAAAAAAGCTATCGTACAACTGCGATATCGATATTGCTTTCTTCTTATTTGAAAGGGATAAATGAAAAGAATGGCTTCTTGCAAAACATTTATACAATCAGGCATCCTACCGATGAAGCTATGGCTGAAAATGACAAGATTTTGAAAATTTGTTTGTTTATGCACTCGTTAGGTGCATTCTTGACTTGAAAGCCCTGTGAAGAAACATTTGACAACTTTTGCATTTGTCGTTTAACGTCAAAGATGCATCATGTGACTTGAAGCTAATGTTCCGTTGAATGAGGATTATAGAGCACAGGGACGAATACAGGACGATAGAGCGTAGGGACATCAGAGCGCAGGACAATGGCGCGCAGGGACAATAGCGCGCAAGGACATTAGAGCGCAGGACAATAGAGCACAGAAACATTATATCATAGCAAAATAAAGAAAGCCAGAAAAAACAAAATAATTTGAAAAATAAGTACATTTCAGCTCGAAAATGCTTCTTCAAGTATTTTCATGACTCTGGAGAAGTTCAGGTCAAAGTATTTTTCTACTATAAAGTATTTTTACCCACTTTTTGTTGTTTTTCTTCCATTTTCTCTTTTTCTTATTTCCCTTTTCTCTTTTTCTTATTTCACTTTTCTTACATTTTTGGTCTTCTATTTTTTTTTATGTAAAAGCTTTTTTCTCTTTGTTTTCATTTTCTTGTGTTTTTCTCACTCTTTTTATGTCTTATTGTTCGTCTACTCTCTCATTACTCATTTTTTACCTTTTTTATTCAGTCACTCACACGGGATGTTTAGAAAAACACTTTTGGAGTAGGTAAACGGCGGAATCAATACTTGTTCGACTTGTTAGTAAATAGATGGGGTATGCAAATCTTTCATACAAAAGTTGAGAAAGACATAAAATATCGCAAATATTTTACCTTTGAACCCGTGAATCAGATTGTTTTATTTCGTTGTTTTCGAATTCACCCTCAATTTCTGACTCAATGTCCCTGCGCTCTATTGTCCTGGGGCTGGTTGCAATATTCGGGTTTAAGTCCGAGCTTGCGATTATCTCCAGCAAAATAATCGCGAGCTCGCGATCAGCAGTTGCAATAACCTCGGGACGATCCTGACGTCACGTTTATCTCGAGCTCGAGATAATCGCGAGCTCGGAGTTAAACCCGAGCTCGAGCAGTGCGGTTGCAATAAATTTTCCAGTCTAATCCTGATCGCGAGGTCGGTTTCAGTGGTACGCAAAACTTAATCGTTATCAGTAGTAGGTTTAAGTCAGAGAAATTTGTTGTTTTTTATACTTGTCATAATGAATTTTCTACATTATCAACTAAATAATCACCAAGCGAATCGAGTTGGATTTTTTCAACATTTTGACAATAAATATTTGGTTTTGGCCTGTATCCAATGTTGCTAAAATGCGAATTCCGATTTTTCGGATTCGAATTTATCTTTTTCTAAATTGAGCTTTTCGCTTTCCGATGCTAATTTTTCTTGCTTTATAGAAACACTGTTTCATACCAAAGGATCCACTTTTTGCCACTTCGGCTCTTCAACCATCAAACCTAGGCTTCCCCATGAAACTTTCGATGAAACAGCGGCCAATTCAGATAAACTAGTATCAGATTACAGACCTCCCCGGATCTCTTGGAATTCTGCTGATGTGCTTCTATGATGGTTTGAGAATTTTCGGAGTAGACAAGAATCAGGCGGTCCACCGACCGTTTTCCAAACCGCTTTTTTTCCTTTCTCAAAGTTTCTTTTGTACGGCTTTTCACATTTTTCAATGTAATTCTTATACCTTCCAGAGACCTATGGACAATGGCATTTTGTGCATTGTCTTCGGCTCCGGTTATATTCCAGACGTGGGGCCAGTTTCATCAAATAAACTTAAGCTACAGCTGAGCTGCAGCTTAACTAATAGCTCAACTATATATTATCCCATTGTCGTAAACATATCGAGAAGGTTAAGATGCAGATGAGCTGTCCAAATCCAAAACTAATCGATATTCGAGACAAATTTCTCTCAAAAGTACTTCTTTTCTAGGTGTTCACTTTGGAATGTGTTTTCTCCTTGAAACTACTCGAAATTTAAGCGGGAAGAAAAGACATAAAAACAAACAATGTTGGACACAGTGTTTTTTCAACAACTTTTGTTTACTTTTCAGTTCATGCGCGTAATATAATGTATTGGCGATGTTTCTTCCTGGAAGGTCGAGATAATCGCGAGCTCGGACTTAAACCTAAGCATCAGTTAATCGCGAGCTCGATTTTTTTATTGCAAGCCGAGAAAAATGAAACTGAGCTCGCGATTAGCTAATTCTCAGCATTAACAACTTAATACCGAGCTCGCGATGATCCTCAGCATTAGTTATTGCAACCGGCCCCTGTGCTCTATTGTCCTGCGCTCTAATGTTCTTGCGCGCTATTGTCCCTGCGCGGTATTTTCCTGCACTATATTGACCTGCAATCTGATGTCCCTGCGCTCTATTGTCCTACACTCTAACGTCCCTGCGCTCTAATGTCACTGCGCTGTATTGTCCCGCGCCCTAATGTCCCTGCGCTCTATTGTTCTACCCTAATGTACCCACTCTAAAGTGCCTCGGTACCGTATCTTATCATACAGTAAAGGGCTTGCTATACTTCGCCGAGTGGCGCCAGCTTGACAATTTCAACTGAATCAAAATCTTCTGAACCGGCGCGAGCGGGCACTAATGTTATAACATGGGATGCTTAAAATTTTTTATTGCTAGGTTTGATTTTGACTATAATGATGGACTTTAGACCGAAAATACAAATTTTCATATCAAAAACATTGTATTTTTCATTTTTTGGACATTTCCAAAAAACAAAATATTAAAAAAATTCTCTGCATTTGATTAAAAACATTCAGAAAAAAATTGGAATAATAAAAGTGAAAAAAATTGGAATAATACTTTTTTATCGAAAATTGGAAGCAATTCACACTTGCCAACAATTACTTTTGGAACCTGTGTTTGAGAAACCTGGCCACAAGCTGACCAAATAATGGTGAATACTTTAATAGGGTACATTTTATGTTCACCACAAGAAGCCACTTTTAAAGAACGTTGAAAACAGCAATGCATGATAGAAACTAATTGACAGCGTATTATTCCATTCCGCTCAACTTTTCTGGCAAGAATGTTGCTACTACGAGTTTATCAGAATATCGCATCTTATTTAAAGGATTGTGTCCCGTTACCTCGACCATCCCGTTACCTTGACTAATGTTATAACAAAAATAAAAATTCAGGTTATCTTGACCTGTCCCGTTACCTCGACTGCCCCGTTACCTCGACTAATGTTGTATATAAAAACATTAGAAATCCTGTTACTGCGACTAAAATTTGATTACCTTATAATGGGATCAAATCATCTGATACAAAACTATTGAATCGACATACACAGGCCATGAATAATAAATTACTCAGCCTGATTTGATTTTATCATCCAATGTTATCATTTTAATTAGAAGTTTTTGTTTTGCTGATTGAATCTGTTGCTGCATCTGTTATTTCAAATCAGAGCAATGTCAAGGTTCCGTCAAATCAGAGAAAGATCAAGGTTGAAGGGTTGCATAACGTGATTACATGTGGCAGCATTATCAGATCATTTAACGTTGAAGTACAATGTGTTCCGGATCCATTCAATATGTTTCAATCTGTGAATCACCAAGTAATTTATTTTGTTTAGAGGATCAATCAAAGCATACAACAAACATGATTTGACTAATGTGATCATCTAACTAATGGATCAATTTCACTATAATATGTGTGGGAAAATTAGTTGTACTTTTATGCACGCGATAAAAAAGATAAAATGTTTGCTTGTACTCAAGTCAGATTTTGTTGATAAATCAAGGCAATGAATGCAAAATGATAATATTACTACAAAAAATTCAAATTTATCCGACATTATAGTCGAATTCATAACATAGGTAGCACAATTGAGGTAACGCTATAGATCAAAAAAGATTTTATTTTTCATAACAATTCATTAGTCGATGTAACGGGAGTTTTCTACATTAGTCGAGGTTACGGGACTGTCGAGGTAACAGAGCAGTCGGCATATCGAGACACAGCGGGTTAAAAGTGTGATGGTGCATTCTGATATTTGAACTGTTTCAAATTTTATGCTCTTTCAAAAATAATTCATGTGAAATTCTCTTTGTATTATTTGGGCCACATTGCATCAAGAATAGGATTATCCAGTAGACGTTTAGCATCATTTCTATTATTTCAATATAAATCAGTGTGTATTTGGCACGGAAGAAAGCTTAAATATGTATGAGCAATTTCATATTCGGCAGCACGTTACGAAAATTTTAAGCCAATTTTAAGTCAACGTGGAACATATTTGTAATACTGCGGCAGCTATATCCACCATACCGCATAAGCAGTACAGTCAATTCCCGTAGCTTCACACCCAACTGAGAAATTGAACTGAATGCAGTGATTTTTTTTGCAATGCCCGATCATTTTGCAATATGCGGTTTGCTTACACTTATAAACACTTGGATTCTAGTAGCCCAAAAAGTAAGAACCGAAATAAGGTATGTGCACGGGCCAAAAACATGCTGATCGGCTCATCCTTGCCCGGAAGTTCACTGTTTGGCCTATCACATATAAAAGCCCATTTTTTCGAAACACGAACAAATTGAAGAATCTAATATTTTGATTAATGCATGTTAGATAGACGAGCCGATTTGTTTAACATTGTGCATAAAAATAATTTTCAAATGATGAAGATGTATGTTTTTTCTTCTATTTTCAAGTATATATTAGTGGAAAAGTCTACTGACATGATTGTACAAGGACAATAATGCTGCGTCTATCTGCTTCCTGCAGGCCCCAAGAAACAAAGACTCACAAAACATGATATCGAATAAAGGGGAGATTCTCCGAAGTGATAATCTAATGGGTCTTGTCGGAAATTGTTAAAATATGATAATAGGACAATATGTAAAACAATGTCTTTTTTGTCCCTGTTTATTTGGTCTCCACCAACAAGAAAGTGGATAGATAGACGGTCAACTCCTATGTAAATTAAAATATGGTACAGAATGAATGCCCATCACTTTTCTTTCAAATGGTGGTATCCTTGTATTCAAACATGCACAGTACAGAAATTCCGCTGGGGTCAGCCAGGACAGGGGTGGAATACATATTTTTTCGATTTTGATCATGAAAAGGTCTTAGAAAGGTCTTCTAACATCCAAACAGCATATTCTTACAAGTATATTAGTCAGATATGTGAAACAATTTGCTTAGACAGCACTTTTTAAAGTTGTAATGTTACCCCTTTGGAATCAAGTATGCTTTGTTTAGAAAAAGTGTTAAACTACCGCATCATTTCCATTTTTATGAAGACTTTCTCTTCTCTCTTGCTCATTTTCCTTCGTCATTTTCTCAATCATTGCTGGGGGGGAGTCAAATCTGCTGGGGGTGAGCAAGAATCTGCTGGGGGTCAATGAAAATCTGCTAGGGGTCAAAATTCCCCGAACCGCCCCCCACGTGCATATATGCTTGTATCCGAAAATTTGACATAGATGGCATGACTGTTTATGTGACAACATTTCTACCAGTATGCGTAAGAAAATTTGGGTAATGCACGGAGACCGGCATATCGCGTTTTTATTGGTAAAAGTTGCGGTTGTAAGAAACACAGTGATCTACTTGGAACAGAAATAAGGTAAAAATTGACCATAACCTTTTTTCTAGGGTAATTCACAGATATCACAGGTTCTTCAACGACTAAATAATGTTGGCGGAATATTCAACGCCCCTGATGTCTTTGCCATGCCTTTGATCGATCCTCCTGTTGACTATAGAAAGACTGATTATGGCGAATATCTTTACTGGAAAGGTTTCCATTTTGGAGATATAATTGGTTACGTTGGTGACATCCGTTCATTGGATGATTGTTTGAAAGCTTGCGTAGCGCACAAAGTGTGCGTGGCAGTGAACTTCGTTCAAAGTGTTAATTTGTGTGTTCTTACAAAAACAGCCGACATAGAGGGAGACCATTTGTGGGAAGATAAACGAATCGAATCCGTGCATGTGTATTTTACCGATGGTCCTAAAGGTCTACAGCTTTTCCTGTCTTTTTTGCACACCTTTGAATAACAATGTCATTTTAGCAGGCATTGGAAAGTTTCTGCCAAAGATTAATGGCGCCGCAAAATCATTGATGCCCGGTATTTCCCCACTACTCAAGAAGAAACTCAGTGAACCACATGCATTTCCTTGGATGGTACGAGTGAACGATTTGTGTAATGGCATTTTGATCTCTGGGTTGAGTTCAAAAAAGTCGGCAGAGCATGGAAAGGATTCCGACCTGGTTGTTGTTCCCTATAGTTGCATTTATAAGTAAGAACTGTTTAGAGATTTGTAGTCATCAACAAATACTCATAGTAATTTGCCTTATTGAAAAGAAATCTTCCAGAATCATCGAGAACATGTACACCAGCTAATTTTCGTGGAATATAAATTTACATATTATTCTCAGTAAGAAAACCAAATTTTCTGTTGAGATTCACTTTTTGTACACAAAAAGCGCTGTAATAAACAGAACATATCGAAGAAGTTAAGCAGTAGCTTGCTTAGCACTGTATATCAAAATGTTAAGGCGGCTCCACGCGAGCGCGTTCGCGCTGGCGCACGCGAACAATTTCTACCAATCAGAATGCTTGCGAAGTGCGCGCGCGAAGGAACAAGTATAAACGTACATTTGCCTGTGCACGCGCTCGCTCTAAATGCGCGGGCAAAAAGTAAAATCGAGCATGTACATGTAAAGCCCGATTTATACTTCACACGACGGCGCGACGCGATAAAAAATTAGCATATTCGCATCACAGGATTTTCGCGCTGACCCATTCATGCTTCGACGCGATGCGATGTGTCGCGCGACAGATCGCATCGCCTTGCTTCTTTTTGCGATGCGATTTCCGATTCATACTTGACACGATTTCATCCCGATTATTGTGTCACATTAACTGAAAATGGGGAGCCATGTCACATTAAGTAGATCTTGTGATCAGTCACATTGATGGGAAAACCCATGTCATATCCCATAGGAAATACGGCCATGACACTGTAGGTGACATGCTGTGACCCCGTTGGGTGGCTCCGTTGATATATTCAGTTCCGGAACCTAACCCAGCTGGTACTACCACGGGAAAACCCATGGTGTACCTCCGCCTTGTCCTAGGGTTCAGCTGTAGAATAATGGACAATGCGGCCAGGTCAGGGGTGGCAATCCCTAGTCCTTATTCACTGGGAATGAGGAGCGGTGCCATTCACAGAATGGCGTACTGAAGGGGACCCGATTGTTAACCTAAATCCCCTAATTGCCCCTGACCTTAAGGGTCCGAGGGCTTTCACAACTGAGGGTACTTCCAAGGGAAAACTAACTTAAGGAGGATTCCCACAAATATACCCTCGACAATGACAACCCCTGAGAAGACTCACTAAATCCTCTTCTCAAAGTACTCGGCGCTAGGCGACGGGTTCAAGGGTCAAAGTGTGGGTCCTGCGGACGGCGGGGAAGGGGTTCAATAATCTGAAAGCCATTCAGCGTGGAGGGTAAGCGAATGCGGGTTGGCGGGCGACAGTATCAAAATGTTTCCTCAATAGGCAATGGGGGTTCTCAATCAATGGCGATGGGGTAAACTCCTATGGTCGGGTTACGGTAACTGGCAACGTAAGGGAGACCAAAGGCGAATATGTAAATTTATTGAACAGGCGGCAGACGCAGGTACAATATGCAAATCATAATAATACAATGCAGGCAAACGCGGGAACGCAGGCTGTAAAACGCAACAAGATGATTAGGCCCAAAAATGAGTGCAAAATTAACGAAACAAGCCCTTTTAAAGGGCCCCGTAATCTACAGTATGCCTTGGGTGGAGTTAACACTCCCCCAAGCTAACTTCTGCAATGGAAATTGCTGCAGAAGATGCCTATGATCACATAGACATTTTCCAGTTCACAACGTTAAGCATTGGGGCGAGTTTTCACTCTCCATGCTTAGCATAGGAACATCATCTAGTGAGAATTTCCAACTAGGCATTTCACATTGCGAAATGTTGCTAGTTTTTACTGATAAGAGGTGCATGTTGTGCTCCAATTACAGCGATGAGCTCAGAGAGCTTATCTTTAACGGAAATTCCGACAAGCGGGTTACATACCGTAGTCTACGTGCGCAATGGAAAATAATAAATCAAAACGGAAATAAAAGTGTGAAAATGAAACAGAAACAAAATGTAGAAAGTACACACAGAAATTGCATGTAAAAGTTATAAAAACGAATCGTAAAATTAATGTAAGTTACTGTAAAAACAAAACGTGGCGAAAAACATAACCGAAAAATAGGATGTGAATCACGTGACACTGGGCGAAATTCGTCGGCACGTGACAATTGCATCGCATTCAAAATCGCGAAAGTCTAGATTTTCTAGTTGCGATAAATCGCACTCCCATTCATACTGCTCAGTGTTTATCGTGCATGTGCTCTATTCAGCAGAAAGATAGATTTGGGACACCAAAAATTTTTATCTGTTTATTCTACGTCCTGTATAGTGTGTTGAATTTTTCTGTCAAAATGAAAGTTTTCCTATTGTGTGGGTTAAAAGTGATAAAACTTACAAAGATACGAAACAAAAGATCAAGTGTGGATGAAAATTTCTAGGCTTGCTGGATCTCGTTCACGAAGCTCAGGTATCAAGTCCGAAAAATGACTTTTTATCGGACAGCTGACATTAATTGGAGGGACATACTAACGACGACATTTTAGCTTCCGTTGTTTCATGGCATAAACGTAACAAGCAAGAACAAATGCTTCCTCATCATTCTGATCCATTTCAGAGAAGAAAAATGAAAACAGCACCTACAAATCGAACAACTGACAAGATTTTAATGGCTATTTGATGGTTTTGTTAGAAAATCGCGTCGTTGACGACCATTGCGTCGTCCAGTGCTATCGCATTGCGTCAAAAGTCTAGTTTAGCGATATTTCGGTCGAAGTATGAATGCACCTAGTGATGCGACGCTCATGTAAATTTTTTTGAGAATCGCGGCGCATAAAATCGCTAGAAGTATGAATGCACAGCGCGAAAACTGATGCGATTTTCGCGCCAGTTTCGCGTTCACCTACCCGTTTTTCCGGCGCCATGCTACTATAAATAGCTCCGTGACGCAAATCGCGTGAAGTATAAATCGGGCTTAAAAGAGCGATCGCGAACAAATAAAACATGTTCTATTTTTGCTAGAGCGCAGACGACGTTCAGTCACCATTTCCAACCCGAGAAACTACAATTTATGTTGAATGGTGAGATTACAGCAATGCTTTTTTCACTGAAACGTGTTTTTTGTGAATTCCCTGTTCCCGGGACGCATTGCTTCAGTGCTAAACCCAAATAAAACTGCTTATTACTTGCTATTATTCTTGTAAGTAAGTTATTTGCTCGTTTTTACTCCGATTTTCTCCGGGTCTGACTAAAAGACGAACTAAAACAGGTAGGGGCACGGACAAGTAAAGTTTTAAGTAAAAATTAAGTAAAAATCGGCTGCACGTCTAATCAGGGTCTGTATAAACTCAATTTCTCAAATTTTCAATTATGAGTTTTTTGGTTTTTTGAAGGATTTTTGATGAATTGTATAGAAAACATTAGGTAACGACCGTTAAACACTTACCTAAATGTGATATGATAGAGAAAACAGACAAAAACAGCATTTAAAATTACCGAAACTGATAAAAAATCGATAAGTGAGAAAACAGCAAAAAACAGGGTGGCCAGTTCCCAAAATGAAATTCAAAGTTACTTCCCGGTTTTCCCACCCTTAAAGAATGTCACGCTTGAAAATTTTATGCATGAAAAATCAAAATATGTTTGAAAATCTTATTTTTTTTCCTTTTTATCTTTTTTCCCACAGATAAAATCTATGGGAAAATCCAAAAATCAGAAAATTTAGCACCCAGAAAACCCAGTCCCTGCCTGCCCTTCGTCTAATATACTGGACTTAAGATTAATATTCGAGCTGAAAAAATGCGTCTCGCGAATAAACCATGTTCACTTAAAACCTATTTCGCCGCAGGGTACTCAAAAAATCGGTTTTTAGCTTTTTAACACAATCTCCATAAAAAATTCCCCTAAACTTTTTACACAGCATTGCGTGAGTAAAAGAAATTTTTTACACGAGTCCAAAAAGTTCACAGAAAACGAGTTTTAAAAAAGACTGCTTGGAAACTGGGTAGAATACAACTAACTCTGTCCCTTTGAAAAATAGGCTGCAGCCAGGGGCTGCACCCTATTTTTCAAACTTATTTTCACTCCAAAAAATTCCATATAATTTTAACTGAATGTCTACACTTAAAGAATACATATTAAAGTACAGTATGAATGGTTCTTTAGATTAACAAGTCAATCTTTCGTCTATAAGAAGGAACAACACGCGCATTTTTTCCTAATTTCATTCGCGTACGCGCTCTCGCTCACGTAGAATATAAACGGGCCTTAAATCTTCAAAAAGCATTGGTCTTTTTATCCCAGTTTTGGCCATTGGCCATGTACTCGAAAATTTTTCGATTGGAGATTTTACCTGTAATGATACTCGTCGGGTATTTTGCATTACATTTTTAGAGAGAACTTTTCATTAGGATTTGAAAAATGTATTTTCTGTTTTTTATGAAATGCTTGTAAGTTACAAAAAGTACGATAATTGGCACCGTCACAGGTATCGTTTACCCAATTTTTTGCGACGAAGACAATGGTTCTTATGCAACACATCAATCACAATTCTCGAAAATATTCTGGGACACACTGTTTCAGTCTTCAGGTTTCTGAGAATAAGATGTGAAAAACGTAGAAGGTTGAACTTTGTTTTGGAATTCGAGGCAAAGAATTCTCTGAAGCTACTGAGAATTTTAGAATCCAAATATAATTAGCAGCTTCAAAAGCATGAGTACTGGAGTATTTTTCGAGTGCACCTGAAACTGGACCAAGATAGTGGAAGCCGCACGCAAAGTGTTAGTCATTTTTTACATCAATCTGAAGAATTTACGACTCACGACAGCATTTAGTAATTATGTCTGCAAAAATCATTTTTGTTTTCGATTTTTGATTTTTTTCCATCCTTATTTTTAGTGTACATTTCAAGTGTTGAGGAATTCAAGTCCAAAGATTTCAATAGGGTAAATTTTTGGTGTTTTCAGGTTTCCAACTAAATATTTGTTATTAATCATATAAAGTTGACCAAGAACTATCCTTCTCAAATTGATATCTTATAGTAATTAGAGTAGATTTGAGGGCCCAGTGTTTTGCATTTAGCAGTATCAATCACCTATAGTTTCTTATGCTTTTAAATTGAAAAAGGACAAAATTCAACTATATCGTCAAAATCGCGTACACAAAACTTTCACAGTAAAATTTTCATTAGAAAATTGTCGAAGGTTGATTGGATAGGCTGAAAAATTTTTAGTCTTACATGACGAATTATTTAGTAGAAAATTGTAAAAATCCAAAATAGTAGTACTTACTTTCCACTCTTATAATCTGGAAGCATTTCAAGAAAAACAGATTATAGTATTGGTATTGCAGAATATCAATGATGCTCAAAAATCACATGTGCATGGTGATGCCCATGGCAAAGCCTATGATTTCTCCACGTTTTCCATGGATTTTGTTTCAACACGTTGGAAAAATCAAAAAGTTCAGGATAAATTACGGCAGTTCATTCTGGGGAAAAATGCTCGTTTGAGAATGTAATCGAAGTAAATTTGATTTCATTTTTTGAGTTCAATTACGCATATTGTTACATTTACATTCATTTTTACTTCACCAACTTTCAATTTTTGGTTGAAAATAGTTACACTAGCCTCAAATTTTGACAGCTGAAATGAAAGAATCTGTCAGATAATAAAATTCAATAAAATCAAGAAATAAAAATTAAAAAACACTATTTCACTGTGGATGATATCAGCTCGTATTATCCTGTAGATGACTATATAATAATTTAAAGCCATAAAGCACGGTGTAGGGAGCTATTCAATGAACTAAGCCAAAAACAACTTGACTTGTCAGACAAGCGTTTTTTCATGACCCTATATACACTAGTTAAACTAGAATAGAAAATTTTAGTTTCAGCTGAAAAATAAGTTCTTCAACGTAAGAAGTATTTTCATTTCCAGTGGTAAAGATTACGTTACAGATAATGTGCGACTTGGATCCTTCAATGACGAAATTGTAGAAGCCACTGAAGTGAAAGCAAAAATAAAAAGTTTTACAATCTACGACAATACAGTTAATGTGGATCTCGTGCTTATATTACTCGAAAAACCAGTTGCATTCAGCGATTATATCAGACCAATTGCATTACCTAGGAATGACAAAGTTCCTAGCATTAAAAAATGCCGAGTTGTTGGATGGATGGACAAGAAAAACAAAGTTGGTAAGGTTTCGCTACATATTTCTGTGGGTCATTGCTCATGTGTCATATTTAGGCATTTCAAATTCCAAGAAATCTGCTAATTTGACTGTCCAAACTGTCAAATCTGTGTTGTATGACAATGATTGCAAAGGCCGATACAGCGGACATGAATTAAAGCGAAATAAAAAGATGTGTGTTGAAACGAAGAGCAAAAACTGTCGCGTAAGGCCCCATCCTCTGCCTTCATAGCATCTGAATTTTATTTTTGACTCAAAAATTCGAGCTGTTCTTTATAATATTCATTTCTGTATCATCAATAAAGTCGTGTTATTCCAAGGCCTCTGATATATTCCTGGACATACACAGGTTAGGTTCACATTCCCCTCACGACATGATATACATACGCAATTTTTTTGAACAGCTGGCATGGCGATTTAGTTTTCTAATGATTTCTTCGTGCAACTGAAACTTGCCTCTGAATCTATTAACTTTTATCATAGGTGGCGCGATAGTGTCAACCTATAATATACTTGGCCCCCAAATTTCATGTCCCCCCAACTTAGAGCCAAAACGGTAAGAGCTAGAACCTTCGGTTTTTTCATAATTTCGGGCATAGGGTCAAACTATGGGGTGCTTCTTGTCATTTGGCCTCTATCTGCAAGTGGTCCTCCGTGGGGCCACAAAATAATGCAAAAAAACGCACTTTTTAAGGGCCCCCAGTTTCACCATGTCCCGCAATGGGTGTGCCATATCCAAGCTCCATACTTCGGCCTAAGCATCTTGGCGGTGCAATTTCAAAGGCGATTTTTCATTTTTTTCAAATATGACCTCAATTCAATTATATGATGGTCGGAAGTCCTGGGAACCGCGAAATTTGGCAATTTTGTTATATAAACTTTCGGCTTCAAAAAAATAATTTTTTTCAGCATAATGCATTTTTGCAGTTTCAATTGAACCGGTAGCCTTATTGGGATTTTTGGTGTTTAAGGGTTTACGATTTTAGGGAATTCAATGGACGCGGTCAGTTTACACAAAAAAATCATCATCAAAGTAAATGAAGGTACTCCCGTGACCTTTTGGAAGGGCGTGTCCCCAATACAGCGAAACCTTCAACAGCGAAACTCAAAATAGCAAGACTCAAAACAGCGTTTCTCAAAACAGTGAAGTCTCAAAACAGCGATTCTCATTACAGCGAAGTCTCAATACAGCGATTCTCAATATAGCGAAATCTCAATACGGCGATTCTCAAAAGAGCGAATACTAAAAATTTTTATGCATTAGAGTAAACGCGCACATCAATTTCATGGTAAGTATGCAAATTGGGTAAATTAAAATCGTTTCCGAACGTAGAGATAGTCTATTTTTAGTTGCATTTGGCCATCTAAATTTCACATGCTTTTGTGCTGCAGTTGCGGTGGGATGCACGAACGGACCATTCCAAAATCACAAAAAATTTTCTGAGAAAAACATTTTTTTGAAACGTTTGAAAAAAACAAAAGCAAAAAACTTTCATAAAGATTATCCATTAAAGTTGTTTTGTATGCAGCTTGATTGCATCGCAAAAAAATTAAATTGATGAAATAGATAAAATAAAATAAACAAATAAGATGGAATAAATAAAATATATAAGCAGTAAAGCCAGATCAAAAAACGAATGATAAAGACATGAGAAGTAAAATAATGTAGTAAAAAGTAGGTAAAAAATAGAACAAAAGTACACAACCTGAAAAAATTATACAAAAAGTAGCGCAAAATAAGAATATTCAAAGAAATAAATCGATAAAGGAAAAAAACAAAAAGTATGCATATCTATATGTCAATGATAAACAAACCAGAATAAAAAGCTGTAATGTCGTGAAAACACATACTATAAAGCCATGTCAGAAATCTGGCGATTGGTGCCAAAATGTGTGACAACCGACATCCACTAGATCGAAAAGGAGGACCGAACGGGCCATGTGCCAAAACGTCTACCCCGCCCAATCTCAATTTTTTTCTAGTCTAAAGATAACCGTTTTGAAAATTTTTCATTTTGAGAATCTGTTTTGATACTTCGCTGTTTTGAAAATCGCTGTATTGAGACTTCGCTGAATTGAGAATCGCTGTTTTGCGACATCGCTGTTTCGAGAATCGCTGCATTGAGTTTCGCTGCTTTGAGAATCGCTGTTGTGTGTTTCGCTGAATAGGAGTGAAACCGTTGAAGGAGGGGGTTTTCGATCATTGGGAATTCAATGGAGGCGTGACTTTACTCAAAAAAATTATCTCGGGTGTAAACAAGCGTAATTTCGTGATTTTTTTGTGGATGAAGTTTTCGATCATGCCGAATTTAATGAATGCGATCACTTAACACACAAAATTATATTGAGTGCGAACAAATGTATTTCTGTGATTTTTGGTGGAAGAGGTTTCTGACCATGGGGAATTCAATAGACACAGTCACTTCACACAAAAAATTGTTCTACATGTAAACAAAAGTATTTCTGCAGTTTTTTGGTTGAGGGCTTCTTGATCATCGGAAATTCAACAGAAATGGTCACTTTACACTCTGTTCACAACGTGTTTCAAGTTCTAGGCAGTTTACACAGCTTTTACTTTTACCGAAATGGAGAATTCGTAGCTTTAAGATTGTTTTTTATTGTTTCTTTGATGTGATGATGACAAAATCTAAAGCTTCAATGTGCTTCTACGAAGGTTTTCATGTGTGGCTGAGGCCCACTAAAAAGAGGTAGACTAGTTTATTAGAAAATGCCCCGATGGGGTAGAAAAAAGAAGAATATACTTGCTTGGAAAAAGCTAGAAAATGAACTGGACTAGATTTTTGAGAACTTGGCTCAAAGTTGAAAAAAATTCACATTCGTTATATTGGATTTTCATTCCTTCTCAAAAAAATTTTTTCATGTCTGTGAAAAAGTATATTCTGCTGCTGAATGCATCAACACACTTTCTAACCAAACACTTGCATCTCCGAAATTTTGAGGAGGGTACAGGGGTGGTCCTTGGTTTTTTTTGCGTTTTTTGAGACAAATAATTCAAAAAAGTTGATTAAAAGATTTTTTCAAATTTTCTATCTTGTCCTCCCTCACACATTGTGCTTCTGACTGCGTTGAACCTTTTTGCTAAATTTAGTGTCATTAAAACAGGAATCAACTCTGGGAAAGTGACACACGAAATCCCACTCAGTTTTTTTAGAAAAAGCCACAGCACAAAGTTTTCTTATAACTAAATCGATTGTGCAAGATATGTTCAATTCACTCATTTTATATAACATATAGTATAGAATTCACTCCGTAAGTTCTACTGATTACAAGCTATAAACAAATTTATTCTCTCCTATTTAACTATTCATCAGAATAGCGTTAATCACTTTTTGGATTTAAATTGAAATTTGCAGAAAGAGCGCTTTTTGTGGGATTGCAGACAGGAAGCAATATCACCCATCTGTGTCGCTTCCGTCCTGCTTTCAAAAAAGTCGTACTGTTGCCGTTGGAGTGCCAGTAGAGTGGGTGCGAAGAGTAAACTGGATTTAGCGCACACCCCTAAAATATGTAGGCATGAGTGAATCAGGAGCATTTTGTATGCCTTACCCTGTTGTCCCATTCGCAAATGATGCCTAATGACTGTAACCAGGGCCCAGTTGCACTAAAGAGGTCTAAGCTCGAGCTCAAGATAATCTCGAACAAAAAGGCGACTCGGTTTTATCCCAAGTTTGGTATAATTTGAATGTCATCAGGATTATAACGAGCTTAATGTCGAGATTATCCTCAACTCGAGCTGTCGGGTTTCACTAACATTTTGGCATAATTTTCTTATCTTTTTAAGCAAATAAATATAAAAATGTCTGCAATTGTCCAACTCGAACTTAAACCTCAGTATTAGTTAATCCTGATGTGAGTATTGTTTGTGCATTGGAAGAAGATAATTTTGACATTGCGATTGGCTCAAACTCAGGATCATCAATTTAATCCCGATGTTGAGATTATCCTCATGTTGGGTTAGTGCAACCAGCTTCAGGTTTTTTATGGTTCTGAAAATGACTACAATATGCCTCCCTCACTATTTTTCAGCTAGTGTTAGAGGCAGGAGTTTTGAATCGGTCGGGAGTTAGAATGCTATTGGTTTACCATTTCTTTACATTTGAAGTCGTATGCATATAATTTTCATATAGAAAATGTTACTGTAGTTGATGCCAGGGAAGGACAAAATGCATGATGCTGCAGAATATACTTTTTCGCTGACATGGAAAATTTTTTTTGAGAGAGAATGAAAATCCAATATAACGAAAGTGAATATTTTCCAACTTTAACCCAGGTTCTCAAAAATCAAATCCAGTCCTTTTCTAGCTTGATAACTATCCAAGCAAGTATATTCTTCTTTTTTCTACCCCAGCGGGGCATTTTCTAATAAACTAGTATATGAATTAATCCAGATTATTATTTGATGAAGTTCATCATTCATATGGATGAAATTGTTATCTAAGCTCATAAACTTTTTCTTACAGCAACAGCTCGGTGGCGCATTAATCTGTCATTCAGGATCGAAATCAGGCGCTGTTGTTTGGTCTTTGTATGGCTACCAGACCACAGGAAGCCAGTGTCCAAAGGTGCCCTTCTTATATACAGACGTTGCTTCTTTAGGAGCATGGCTAAGAACTGTTACAGAAAACATTGATATATACAGAAGAAGTGATGCACATAAAGACGTGATTGTTATCCATAAACCCTTGGTGGTTAGTCGACCCAAAAAGGTTCGTGCATTTGGAAAATTTTGTTCTTTGATCATTTTTTGACGTTTTTACTCTGCAATAAAAAATGTAGCTTCTTTAAACTTACTGTTAGTCAAATATCCATCATAACGCTATAATTATGGTCATTGCTTGCATTCTTATAGCCTTTAGAAAATGAAAAAATTTAATAAAAAGTTTCGACTACTCTTGGGTATTTAATCAGTTCAAACATGATGAAACTTTTTCCCCAAGGAACTAGTATTTTCGAATAATTTCTCTTGACTCTGATCACTATTCCAAAAATCGAATAAGTTGTGGAAGAAAGGCAACAAGCCATGCAGACGAGCCAGTTTTCTTACATGGTCAGTCATATTCTATCATGCAAAAAGCTGTGCACTCTAAATTAAAAACAAAAAATCGCATCTACTTTATACTATGGAATGTATTAGAAAACTTCAGAAAACTTTGAACTATGCTTTTAAACCAACCATGGAGCTGAATTTTTAGTGAAGTTTCCAAAATGACTACAATATAAAGTGACTATCTGGAATTAGAGAACACATGTTTCAGTGAATAGGATTTTTTTCCAGCTTGTACTCAATGATCAGTCCGCCAAAACAATTCTGAATGCTGGTCAAGATTACAGTTACCCCAAGCCATTTATTATGAAGCCTATCAAGAGGGATATTTTCATGAAAAATGGCCTGAATGGGCTATCGTACAGGTTTGTCGGAGGATTCCACTTTTCTGACATCATCGGATATGGTCTGGCAGACGATACGCCCACTTGTGTCGCAGCCTGTTTGGCAGTAAAGGCTTGTTACAGTGTCAACTTCGTGAGCAATAATAGTTGGTGCGTGCTACTGGCATCTGCGCATAAGTATCCTATGAATGTCATGCTTTGGAAGGGCAATGGAGTCAATTCATCTTATGCGTATTTTACCACTGGCGTAAAAGGTTAGTAATTATTTCTTTCCTGCTTATTTGAAGTAGCAGCACAATCTTAGTTGTGTGTAGAATAAATGCTTCTTGCCACATATATCTATGCTCTATCAACGCATTTTCTAACTATTATCACGAATAGTATGAGTCAGAAAGTCTACAATTCTAGTGACCATCCTACCCCGTGTTTGCTTGCAGTACAGGTCCGAGATTGTGTTGCATAATATTATCCTCAATGAGTTTAATAATTAAATGATCTAAAGTATTCTTCGATAGAACCCGACCCTGACGCATGCCATTTCGAAATAATATCACACCTGCTCCTCATCAATATCTGTAACAATCGCCGAAGTCTGTACTATGCAGATTTCGCTCTCATCGCTGGTCTGACCGAATGAATAGCTAGCTCATTTTTTGGCCTTGTTGACAAAATTATTTCTCCTGCATGGTAATTCATGGCCAGATGGTAAGTGATCTTCGCACCATGTATAACGAGTGTCCGCTGTTTCACTGCTGGCTTGAATCGAATCCTGAGAAATATCAAATGTACTGGTATGGGGCAGGCGTTTTGCACGACCTAGATTGGATGCCACAATGATCGAGGTTGTACCATGACATTGAAGCACGCAAATGGGATAATCTCAGCTGGCAAAACTGGGTGCGAAGAATAATTTTGGGTTGCTTCTTTCGGTATAAAGATCTCAACTTGTATCTTGATTATGACTGAGTAAAGTAAGATTGGAGTGGTCCTTCCACGATAGAGTTAAGTAAAATGATCCCAGTCTAGATTTCAGTGGAAGTCATTTATTTAATTCCCTTTCTCTATTCAAAATTCGATTAAAATGAAGCACTTTTTCCTTTCAACTTTCACTGGTTACGGAACTGATGCATCCCGATCCACTCACATTCCCTTCCATGGGGCTATTTAAGAATTTGAGTTCATCCTAATCTTAGAGTTTCACCTAAGATGAACATTCGAAAATTCATATGGTTTCGATTCTATATTGTGCAGCTGAGTGTAACAAAAATCATCACTGTAAATGTTGTACTTTTAAGCTGAGGCGCCAGAACATGTACCTCGAACCGATGGTCAAGGTAAACGAATGCCGGCTGGCACAGCAGCACGGTATAAAGCAAGTCGTTCTCGAATAATAACTGGTCGTAAAGCTGAAAAGTACAAATATTCATGGTTAGTTCGCTTGCCGGGATGTGGTGGATCATTAATCAATGATGATCTGTCTAACGATGATCGAAAGACTGCGTCGAATCTAATATTGACAGCTGCACATTGTGTTGAGTGAGATCTCCTTGTATCAACTTTTTTATCTGGCGAATCTAGTATCCAACGGCCTTATCCAAATCTTCCTCCCACAAATAGTTGCAATGTGACTGAAAAATCAGTCAAAATTCAATAGAAACGTTTGACTAACAAGGATCTATCAGCTGGGCTTCATTCACCCTTCTCTTCGTTGTTCTTTCCGAATTATCGTTACTTTACAGGGATGAAACTGACTTGATGAAGAATTTAATTATTGCCAAGTTGGCTAGCTATAGAGACGATTTGATTGAAGATGTGGAGTATAATGTGCCAATCACCAAAATCATTATGCATAAGGATTATGATTCTGTAAGAGTGACGAATGATATCGCTCTATTAGAAATAAAAGTGCCGGTCAAATTCAACGATTATATTGGTCCTGTAGCATTACCGACTTTGAACCAAGTTCCTACTCAACCAAAAAATTGTAAAGCCATAGGTTGGGGTGAATATAGATACAACAAGAGTGAGTTGCTTTTTTAGATTTACAAATAAAAAAAGGTCTCCAAGTGTTAAGTCCGAAACAATACGTGTTGAAGTGAATTCGATAGCTCATAGAATGCTGAGTAATATTACACTAATATTCTTCCCCTTATCCTAGTTTACAATAAGGTATAAATGGTATAAGCAATGGAAACTCTATACCCGATCTCCTCACCAAGTACAACATACATCATGGCAGTATATTATGTATTCGATAGGGCGTCATGATGACTATCTACCTCTGAATGTTCCTGGAATAAACAGTTCTGAATTTGAGAAGTTATGATCCTGTAGAAGTATAAAATCAGCCTTTCGTCACATAAGGTTAGCCGGTTTTATCAAAGATGACTATAATCCATTTATTTTGAAATGATCAATGCAGCTGTCATAGTTTCGCCAAATGTAGCCTTATTAGAGATCAAGGAATCAGTTCCGGTAATCTAGAAATGGTTGAAAAGAGTGATAACCAAGGAGTCTATACCGCAGGGAAAAAATTTATTGAACAGAGTCAACGAACCTTCCATAATTTTTAATATAAGTTTGGCTGCGACCTCGCTGCATCGATCATTTCAAAATCAATGTAGTATAGTAACATGTTGATATATTTTTCTTTGGTCCTTATAAGATCAGGTGAAGGCTAATTTTGCACGGTTATGCCCATTTATGCAAATTTATGCGTGAAGCTGGCCCAGTGCAAAAAAACGCTTAACGTCCATTCCCTGCGGGCCCTCAATTCACTATACATATGTAATTTAAGAATTTAAACTTGGAGATCTTATTTATCAAGTGTCGGAAGAAATTATTCACATCTTTTTAGCTAAAGAGGCGGCGCGCTCAGGCAACATAGTAAAGGAAATCGATGTAGAAGTGTTGTCAATTGACGACTGTTTTTTACACTATGGAGGCCAAGCGGATATTTTCTACGAAAAGCGCTTGCTCTGCGCAACGTCATACGACAAAGAGAACCGTTTTGTCGGAACTTGTTATGTAATTCTATCCTGTTTTGCGTCTTATTTAAAACTAACCCTTTCGTTGATGTTCAGGGCGATTCCGGAGGTCCCATGTTTTGCCCAGAAATTATAAATGGTCGGAAGGTCAATGTCATTTTCGGAGTGACCAGCGTCTCTGGCGGGGCAACTTGCACAGAACACCCGTCCGGTTTTGCTAACATATCTGCACTGATGGGATGGTTGTCGAGTGCTGCCATCCAGATTAAAAAGGAACGCGTCGGCTCAGTTAAACGATTGTGACAAAATAGGGCACCATATAATTTTGTCCTTTGAGTGAATTTGAAGCAAAAAAGTTGGCTGCAAATAAAGTTGGTTTTAACATTTTGCTTTGGTTTTGTCGAATTCTTACTATAGAAATGGAGACAAATTAAAATGACGGATGGGAACCAGAAATGTTACGGATTTTACGTCTCTTTGTTCGCCTGCTTCCAGAAAACGCACGAAACGAGAAAGAGAAACAGTCAATCAAGAGTTAGGTAGGCTGTTAGATGGCGCGATTATTTGATCCTATTGTCGATGTGCTTAGGTTTAGGAAATATCATCAATGGAGTGGTTGAGCGCAATTATGACCATCCTGATGCGAAACATGCTAACGTCGACCAGAAGACAATGAATTATGAGCTTCGGAAAGAAAAAATTAGGCTCATACAAATAAGGAACAACTTTCGTATTTTTTTGAATAACTATTTTACTGTACGTGACTCGAAAAACTAACAATTTGAGGAAGAAAAAAATTTTTCCCTGTCAATGCTCGAAAGCTAATCATCGTCGACCAGTGGACACGCTTGTGATGGAGTAAGAACGTGACTGGCAATGATCAGCAAGATTGTTCGAAGGTCTCAGTTGTCAAGGTTGAAAATGAGCTTGTTGTTTAATTTTCGGAAGAGAGCCTTGACTCCTGGGTAATGATTTCGATAGAAATTCTGCATTTTCGTCCCGATTTTCCCACTGGGAAACGTAAATTGACTTTTGAGTTACAAATTGTTATTGTTCGCCAATTTTTTCTTCAAAACGTCATTCAGATCCAGCGATTTTTTTTCATGTTCATTGTTTCCATGCACGACGGTCATCTTTTCTTAACAGTCGTTTTCAAATCAAGATCCCTCTTGTGTATCTTCTGAAGCTTGAGGGTTTTTGGTTTCATGTCGGTTGATTTTAGCGTGAATAATCGTACACATTTTCGTTTTAAATTTTATTATCAATAATGATATTTTCGAAATCACTGCAATGTTCGTTAACATTATCGTAGAACAAAGCAGTGTAGAGCGAGAACTGTCATCAGCTTGATTATTCTAGAAAGTTTATGTCATAAAGTTGATTGGTCGAAAAACTGTAGTCTACTGCTTCCTAATCATAAGTCAAACCCTAATGAGCCTAAGCCTAAGCCTAAGCCTAAGCTTAAGGCTGAGCCAGAAAATTTGCCAGAACAAAACTATAAAAAAATTAATGAATTTTTCGACTAATCAAATTGGTGACAGTCGTTCCGCAATGCTTTCGCCATCGTATAGTAATGATTTGTCAATATAACCCGTATTCGGCTATGTGTAAGGGGCAGCCTACGAGCACCTTTCGATTTTTGTCTGGTGTGGCTAC
>CAWUHX010000178.1:376360-561324 GCA_963922205.1 Romanomermis culicivorax
CAGTGGTATCAACGCAGAGTACTAATTTATACTCTTCTTACTCATATATTTTCGACCAAGTTCATGAGAGTTTACAAATAAATTACAGATTTTAAAATTTTTCATCTAAAATTCTAGAGATAACGACTTTTGAACACAAAATTGGAATCTAATTCTTAAAATAAATGTTCGGAAAATTGATTTTCCGGCGTCCCAGAATGTCCATATACCCAGTATACCTCAATATACCTATACCAGAATGTCAATATACCCGGAAAGATTACCATCTTTCCGGCTTTCACTTTCCATCATAGAGGACTTGACCATCGATTCCTCATGTAATTCAAAGTCAATTATGCTCTTGGATAGTTTGCTAGAAAATTTGGAGTTTTTACGGATGACGGTGGCCACGCCGAAATGTCTCTGACGCCGGTTTTTGGGGTTTTTCTTGATGAAGGGAAGAAAGAACAAGCGAAATTATGCATGGGAAAAGCGCCAAAGCGAAGTTATGGGAAAAAATTTGAATAATTATTATGCAGTCTCAAAATTAGAGAGAATTCCTTCAAGACCCTTGGTACTATTTTAACTAAATAACTTCATTTGGAAGAGCCTCAACAGCGCTGCGCCCTTTGGGCGCAGCTGCTGTACCCTAAGCCTAAGGAAAATTTTAAAGGAAAAATTAATGTCTACTCGCTAGTCATGGCAGTGGCCACCCCTACGGTGGTGTCACACTGCATAATAATTATGAAAATTTTTTCCCATAACTTCGCTTTGGCGCTTTTCCCATGCATAATTTCGCTTGTTCTTTCTTCCCTTCATCATGAAAACCCAAAAACCGGCGTCAGAGACATTTCGGCGTGGCCATCGTCATCCGTAATTTACTCGAAAATTTGTTCCACAATGCTAGTAGATTTGACTTTAAAGTCGAGCATTTCAATTTTTTTCAATTCTAATGAATTGACCTCTAAAAACACTGGAAGGCTTGAAAAAGCTCAAAAACAGTGCGATAAAGCGTCTGTGAGCATTTTCAAGCGAAAAAACGAGAATTTTAAGACGAAAAAAAAATTTTTTCCACATTTGGAAAAAAAATTTGACCCCTTTCCACATTTATGGAAAGAAGTTCGTGGAAAAAAACAGTGGTCACGCACAGTGTTTCATTTGTGCCAAAGCATGTTCTTTGGCACACAAAAATTTGGAATGGCACAAAAAATTTTTCGCGTTTGTGCCAATTGGCACACAATGTTTGGCTGGTCAAACATTAAATTTCCTTGATTTTTAGACGTTTTAGGGGCTGAAAATGCAAATTTTTTCGGCGCTACGCGCCGAATCAATGAATATTATATATTTCTTTTTCGTATATTTGACCCGAACGCTAACAATTTCTCTTCGAACAGTGTATTAGTATCGTTGCAGCAAACTTTATAGGCTGTCAAGACTGATGAGCGTAGAAATTCTGAATATTCTCTGTTCATTCAGTCAGATTCGGATTTGAAACTGAAATTCTTACTTTTTGTGTTTGATTGATTGTAATAGAAAAATCGGTATCGTTGATAATGATGCAGTGTTTCGATCGAAAATTAACACTATTTTCGACTTCATTTTCTCTAGACCCTTACATGGTTGTTAAATATAATATATGTACATAACATAGATAATTCGTAGTCGAAAATTGAATCAATTTGAACTTCTCCTGACTCAGCTCTAAAATTGTCAGGATCCCTAACCAATTTTAGAGCTATTTAAATTTTCTCAGCATTCCATTTCTTTTTGGGATTTCGTGAACTATTTTGTTGCTCAGTTTTTCTTGTCTCACTGACATGGTTAGCTGAAAAATAGGTTGGGCACAATTTTTACAAAAAATTAATGCGTTAAACGTTAAATTTTTATCAAACTGTTGGCCTAAAACTTCCGATTTTTTCAGTATGTTTCTAGTAAAAAAAGCACAATTTTTTTGCCTCTTGCGCCAATTGGCACAAATGTCCGTGCACAAAAAATACGCCGCTCAAAACTTTTTGCCCCATTGGAGGAAAAACCCCAAAATAATTTTCCTCATGCGGAAAATTTTTTGACATAAGAAGTAAATTTTAATTTTAATTTTTGACATAAGAAGTGAATTAAACAGTAAAGTTTGATAAAAAGATAACAATGGAAAATATAATGTTAAAACTGATTCTGAATAGCTGACAATCTGACATAAAGGTATGAACTGAACCACAGGGCATTTTTCTGCAAAAGCCAGGTTCCAATGTGCAACTTGGGGAAAAATTTTGGTTGCACAGATAAATTTTTGGTTGTTCACCCTAAAATCAATAAATTGGCTTAATTTTATCGGAAAAAAATACCAAAAGCTGGTTTCTTCTATTTCATTCGATTCGCGTCGGTTTCAGGCTTTTGAAACCAAATTTTTTGAGTTTTGAAGAGAAAATGGAAAGATTGGTATGAGTAACTTGTTCGGCGCCTAGTGCCAAAATTTTTTCTGGAAGATTGATATTCTAGAACGCTGAAAAATGATCCTTTGCAGCTTTTATTTCCTAGACATAAGGTTTAATTTTTCAGTGCATTCAATGAATTTTCAGTCGGGCAGACTGCAATTTAAAAAATAGGGAAGCAACCAAGAATTTTGATTCTTCAACCAGCAAGAATTTCCACTTGTACTCGAAAAGTTTTAATCACACAAATGTCAAAATCTTTTTAGAGACCACAAAAAGACTTTGGGAAAATACACCGAGAAAAATCTTGCTCTTCGTCAAACTCTCAAAAAAACCGAGACAGGATCAAACATTTATTCATAATATATTGATAATTAAAGGCTATAAGCATTAGGTGGAATGAAATTTTCTAACCGCGCTTTGGAATAACGAAGCAAAAGTGAAAATTTCGACAATTTTCGGTTTTATAACGCGTAAAATGCATCTCCAGACAGGAAACTATCAAGAAAATTTTCCTCAATTTCAAAAAAACTTCCTCAAAAAGCGTCGATTGAGAAAAAAAACTGTGCTGAAAATGCAAAGAGTCAACTGCTTTTATTTGTCTCGAACGCAAGCGAATTCCATTCGGATAGTATATTTGTGTTATCGCAACAGACTTTGAGATTATCAATGGGTATTGGATAAATACAAATTGTTAACGTCCTCTGTTCATGCAGTGGGATTGAGGAGAACCGTAATTTTTATTTTTGGTGTTTGATTCGAACAGAAAAATTGACATCGTTGGCACAATTTTCCAACCAAAAATTTACCCGACTCGGCTAAATTTTATGAGTGGGTTCCCGGCCTTCGGATTAATCGTTTTTTTGGGGTGGGACGCCCTCCCCAACTTGATTAACCCTCGGGGCCGTGCACAAGAGGGGCGGGGGGGGGCGGCCGCCCCTCCCCCCATTGAGGCAGCATGCACACAGTATATCCGCATAAAATAAACATTTTCTGGGGCTATTCAGTAAAAAATCTAGTCCGCATCCCATGAAAAAATCGTGCACACGGCCCTCTTAACCCTATATCCAAAAACCTCGAAAAATCCGAAAAATTTAGTAAAAGTAGCTTTTTTGAGCTTTTTCAAGAGAATTTTTGAATTTTCTGCGAATTTTTCGGGTTTTTTCGACTTCACACAAAATTTTGGGAATTTTGGGACTCCATCGCCCCAGGGTTATTTTCCGTACGCCTTCATCCACACCGTGCGGAAATGACCCAAAATTTTTTCCGCACACGGAAATTTTTTCTGTTCGAAGTTTAAATCATTTGAAAAATGTGTGAGATGAGCGAAAATTATAGATTGCTAAGAAAATCATGGACAGTATCTGTTTTTCTAGCTCAAAAACATTTTAAATTGATTGAGCAAAATTAATAGTTGCTGCTGTCATTTCTATGATTAGAGCTAAAGATTTATATAGATTTCAATTGATTCAATTTCTAGATTTTGATATTCTAGAATGCTGGAAAATGAGTCTTTTCAACCTTATCTCTAAAATAAAAGGTTTACATTTTCAGTCAAAGATCGTGTAGTTTCCCAATGACAAAACTTGTGTTCACAAAGTTCAGATAACTTCAAGTGAGAGAAAGAATTCATGAAGATGAATATGAAATCTCAATTTTCAACAAAATCCGAACCTAATCCTGAAGATTACCAATTGATTAATAAAATGAGGAACTTCAAATCATGAAAACCACGCACGCTTAACTTCCGATGCGTCTGACCAGAGAATTTTTGAGAAAAGGAGCTACTCAAATGTTGGAAAATGTATTCTAGAGATAATTTGTAATATTTTCGGTTTAGATTTTCCCCAGAAAAATGATGGTATCAAATAAATGTGTGGAGAAATGTGGGAAAAATCAGCAAATTCGTATGAAAATTCCAATTTACCCTACAAAGTGACGCGGAGGGCCGGGAAAATTTGAGATTTTGATTTTGGCCATCTAAATTGCACCAAAATGCACCTTTTCGTCAATGCCAGCAGTAGAAACGCCCAAAAAAGTCCGCACTGTTTGGAAAAAACCCTGCTACGCCCACCCCAAAATTTTGGGCTTACCCGCTTGTAACTCGTTGGACTTCTTTACGCCGAAAATGTGAATAAGAAGAGTAGAAATTTTCGTAGACTATTTCCATGAACCTTCTGAACTCAACTTACGTTAAGAAAGGAATAATTGTAAGGGCTAACGTGTTGAACATTCTCAAAGGATGTGTCAAGAAAAAAATACAAATGTTCATTAAACAATAATGATTATTAAGATTATTAAAGTTATAACCAGCGCGAAGCGCCTTAAATTTTTGATATTGGGATTTTTTGAAATGCACTAAAATGCATCTTTTCTGTATCCTATCCCCAAAATTTTCTTCCCCAAAGGAGAAAGAACCCAAATTTTGGAATTTTTTTGCGAGTCGGTTTTGTTCCCAATTGTGGTTTGAACTGTTATTTTCGGACTTCTCATGATGCTAGCTATCCAGATCAGTTCGAAAATCGATGGGCTCATGTCATCCAGGAATTCATTTGCATAAAATCTGCACGCATGTCACATACTCGTCGTCACTACAGAAAAATCCTATCTACGTGCAGGATCGAACCTCATCCACCAGCCTACAGACTTAGTGCGTTTACCACTAAACAATTTCAGCAGAAAGTATGAACACTATATTCCTTTAAGACCCTTGATACTATTTTAACTAACAACATCATTTCGAAGAGCCTAAGCAGTACGGGCGCTTCGCGCCCGCCTATGTGGTCCGCGCTGCGCCCTAAGCCTAAGGAAAATTTTGAAGGAAACATAAATTTATACTCACTAGTCACAGAAATCCAAGCTCAAAATTAACAACTAATATACAATAATTCTGATCGTTCAATTTAAGTTGCACCCGTTCAATATGATTTTTACATTTTTTCCAAGTTGAAAAATGGTTAAATTGACTGCAATATTAGACTGCTAATTCAGGAACTAAATGTTGATTTGATAATATTCATTTTCCAGCCTTCTGATATCAGAAAAATAAAAAATTAATAGCTGTTCGTTCATTTTTGCTTTTGCACCCGGATTTATTTAACACGTTATTGAATGCAAAGCAACTATACCACATCAAGAGATTCTTGTAGATTTTTAACATTTTTATCTGTCTTTAACTGTCGATGTTGGCATAGCAAATTTCCAACAGACTGTTTGAGAAGTTTGCGCTTCAATTAACTGACTTGGCACTGCGTCGCACATGTAATTGGGGGGGGGGGGAAGAAACGCCATTGGAACCCCTTAGAAATTGTCGGTCATATGGTCAGCTGTAGGCATATGGTAGTCATGGGGACCTTCATATCTTTGGTCGGAAAAATAATGGAACATTTCAATTTTTTTCGGCTTTCTAAACGAAAATGACTTTTTTATAACCATTTTTCGGAATTTTTTGGTGGAAAAATCGAATTTTTTCAGGCATCAGGGACTCCGCCCATTTACATTTTGGACAATACCCACAGCCCCAAAAAGTCGCTCGACCCCTCAGACGTCGGGACTCTGTTATATGTATGCACTGCGTCCGCAATTTAAATAAACCAAGTTTTTCACACTGGAAAAAACTTTAAATTTTGCTTGTCTATGATTCTCATGAAAATCAACTATTTTTTATTGAATTATTGTAGAAAATTACAACATGACTTTTCGTTCGATTTCCCAACTTTTACGGTATTCCAGCCGTCAGTTCGTAAGTTGTCTTGAGACGTCTTATCTTGATAGGATCGATTTGTTCATTGCCTTCAGATTCTGACCAAACGATTTCAATCCAGCCCGTCATACAATCAATGCGTTCTCAACGTACCCGAAACGAAAATTAGCCGTCTTGAAAATGGTTTCCGCATCGCTACGGAAGACAGCGGTCTGCCGACTTGCACGGTCGGAATTTGGATTGATGCCGGTTCCCGTTACGAAACCGACCAAAATAACGGCGTCGCCCATTTTCTGGAACATATGGCTTTCAAGGTCTGTGATCGAAAAAAATTATATGTTCGATTTTTAGCCGATTTTCGAACTATATTAGAACTTCGCGGAAATTTTCAGGAAAATTTCCAAATTCGCAATTTTTATCTTGGATTTTCCGCGGAAAAGTATATCTTATTCTTTCTTTTTCTACGTTTAGGGCACGGGAAAACGTTCCCAAACTGATTTAGAATTGGAGGTCGAAAATATGGGGGCCCATTTGAACGCATATACGAGCCGCGAACAAACTGTTTACTACGCCAAATGTTTTTCGAAAGATATTGACAAAGGTGTGTTCAAAAAAACATTTTTACAAATTTTTTGGATGAATTTTGATCTTTCCTAGATTTTCCTGTGTTTCTCAATTTTCCTTAAATTCTCATGAACTATAATTTCTTAGCCTTTTTCATTGCGACTCCGCAGGTTCCTTATTAATTTTGATTTTTCACTGAATTTTCTTGTTTTTTGTACTTATTTATTTTTTCCATAGATTTCATGGTGACCTTGGCTTCACAGCAATTTTTTCCTTCGAATTTGAATTTTTCTCTAATGTTATATTACATTTGTCACAACTTTTCTTGTGATTTTCCCGGATTTGTTTTTGAATTTTTCCTTAAATTTTCTTTTTGAGCTTTGATTTTTCATTATTTATTGCGTTTTAGTTCCGCTCATTCCGGAGTTTTTTTTGTGAATTTTGATTTTTTTGTAGCTTCTCTCTTTACTTTCCGTTTTTGATTTTGCACCCGAATTCTTTCAATGTGAGGAGCTTGGTTTCCCTTATTTTCTGTTGTATATTTCGATTTTCCATGGATTTCAATAATAAATTCTGATTTTTATTGTGAATTATATTTAAAAAAAAAATTTCTGTGATTTCTAATGTAAATTTTAATTTTTCGCAATTGGTATTTTATTATCAGTTCCAATTTTTCTCATGTTTTTCTCGTTCTTTCTTCAATATTTGTCTTTTGAATTCTTATATTCTTACGTATAATAAATTTTCTCTTCATAATTTTAATGTCTTCCTAATTTTCCTATGAATTTTGAATTTAAGCTGTCGAAATTCTCGCCGACATTCTTCTCAATAGCAAATTGGGCGAACAAGAGATTGAACGTGAACGAGGCGTCATTTTACGAGAAATGCAGGTAAACTGTGGAGTTTACTGTTGCTGTTATGACCTGAAAATTTTTCTCCGGTCTGCTGCACACATATGCTGAAATTGTCTGTTTTTCATTAGGAAGTCGAACAAAATATGCAAGAAGTAGTTTTCGATTATTTACATCAAGCCGCTTTTCAACGCACCCCACTGCAAAGGACTATTTTAGGACCAACAGAAAACATTAAGTAAACAATTCTAATATTTTTCCGTCCAATTCTTTTTTTCAAGTATACTTATTGTAGGAGTCTGAAGCGTAATGATTTGGTGCAATACATAAACGATCATTACAAGGCGCCGAGGATGGTTTTGGCGGCCGCAGGAGGTAAAAATTCTGAATTGGAATTTATGTTTATGAATTGCTGAAAGTTTCAAATTTAAGAATTCCATCAGTTTTCTCACGTTTTTCATCTTGAATTCGACTAAATCCCATCTTTCCTGTTTTTTAGAATCCTGTTTAATTTTTTTGTGGGACTTATTTTTCGCAGGAAATGAAGAATGGTGCTTTGCAAATCATTTTTTGAAGATTTTTTCGATGTACCTTTTGGGATAAAATTTTTACTTTAGAAATTTGCCGGAAAATTTTCGAACATTACCAAGTCAACTCCTATTATTTGGAACTTCTTCCATATTTTGATTTGCCTAGTAGAATCATGTAAATGTAAAAGTTCTTATCATTCTTATCAGAATGTTCTTCGTTAATCTAGAAATTATGCGAGCTTCTACAACTGTTAATTTCCAGACTTTTGTGAAATTTTCATCAGAAGTCTTTAGCCTGAAAGGTTTTCGAAATTTAAACTTTCGAGAATAATTCTTTTAAATCAATCTGCCAATATCTTTAATTTTAACATTCAGAGCAGAGCACCCCATGGGGGGTATTACCCCGGTCTTAGATTTGGAAATTCATTTACTACCCCCATAAAAACAGCTTACTATAGCAAAAAATTTTGGTAGACCTCATCCTCTCCTCAGCAGGTTATAGTAATTCCAGAAAAACTGCACAATGTGTGCCTAAGAGGAATTACTCACTGGTCTTTTTGACACATTTACTGAGCAAATGATGATGGGAAAGTATGCAACTTCTGTGCCATATAGCGATTTTTAGGAAAGGATATCAGCACATTAATATATACTACTGGTAGGAAATCATGATATATATAATTGGGAAATCAAATAATGACTTCAGTATATGTGATTTATCAAAAAATCGCCCCTTGGGAAGAAAAATATAATGTTCTTAAAATTCTCCATCTTCATGCTCTCCTTTCCTTTCCGTGCGCATATGGTTACCCAAGCTGTGGCATACCTTCCTACTATGAGTTGAGACATGCGAGGTCCATTGATGTGGATCAGGAGTGGTACCTGGTTTCAAACTCGTGGTTCAAAATCTAGTGGGATTAATAATACTAAAGCCACATTCAGCATCAGCACTTCCAGTTGGAAGCACTGTTCCAACCCTTATCAGTGATGGAATAAGGTCATACTCCTGAAGGTGCTGGTTCAAATAATGTTTCCAAAAGTATGTTGCGCCCGACTCTTGAAATATGCAGGAATCAGTTGAGACGACAATATTTAAAGTGTGACTATTCTATGCGTATAATTACTACATTCAAGTTATTTTTTGTAAGTTATAATTGAGAATTGATTTGTGGTGAGAGCACTACACCACCCCCCCCCCCCTCTGGAAAAAAGTCGGTAGCAAAAAAAGGTCACAGCATATTTCAAGTACTACCCTTTCAATTTACGATTTTACCCCTACCTAAATTTCTGACCTTGGGGACCTCTGATTCAGAGCAAATTGAATTTCTCCTCATATCTGAAGCTTGGAACTTCGGCAGAAACTTTGAATTCAGAACGAAAGAATATTGATTTCGAATTTTGGATTCTTCTAATTAATGTGGAAATAATCATACTTTAGAACATCTCATTCTAGGATTGCAGTTAGGAACATATTTTTCTTGATTTGAAAATCGCGACATTGCACTTTTGGATATTTTTGAAATTAGTAGATCAAAATCGTTGAAGTTTAGAATATTCTAAAATTTTTTCAACTTCAACTACCTCAGAATTTTTTTGCATGCGAAGAATTTTATTTTATTTTCTAGGGTTTGAGAATCCTGAAAATTTTCGAACTACCCCATGTTTCCAGAATCGTCAAGCATTTCTTCCTGAATTTATTATAATAATTGAAATTCGGTGAATTTATTTTCTTATCATTCGTAAGCATTTGTCTGACGACTTTTTTGCTTTGAGTTTCGACAAACGAGATCGAAAATTCAGTAAATGTCGAATTTTACTGGACATTGCAAATTTTAACATAATAACTTTCAAAATTTAGAAAAATTTCAGAATATTGAATGAAAAATTGTTTTAAACTGAGAACCTTTGCATTCCTAGCATTTGAATTCTTGAATCAGAACGCTCTCCATAAATTAAAATTCAAATTTATTGGTGTTAATTTTCTCCTCTTTAGGCGTTGATCATCAGCATTTACATTCTTTGGCCGAAAAGCATTTCAATAAATTGTCCACGACTTACGATTCTATTATCCCCGGATTGGTGAATTGCCGTTTTACAGGATCTGTGGTAAAATTTTCGAATTTATTGAATATTCTCATTTTTTTAAATTTAAATCTTCGACGTCATCAATTTTTTCCAACTATCATTTTTATAGTTAAATATTGAATTGTTTTTAGTTAACCGATCGTAACGACAATATGCCTTATTGTTACACCGCTATAGCCATAGAAGGAGTTGGATGGAATAATCCGGATAACATCGCTTTGATGGTTGCCAATACAGTAAGTTTTCTCGACGTCAACAAGATTTCCGATTTTTACGATAGTGAAGAGATACAGTAAAATATTTTTCATCATTTTAACTTGCTAATCCAAATTCAATAGGTATGATACACTTTTGCCTACCAAATAAACTTGCACGAAAATTGTTTGGCATTGTAGCGTGGAAACTTTTCCCAGTTATTGTAAATTTGCATCACGAAAAATTCTTTAAGAATGAAGCTATCATGTCATTTGTAGCACGCCCGTCAGTAAATCTATCAGGTACAATAAATAAACTTTTTTAAAAAAAATTTTTCCTCCAGCTCATCGGTCAGTGGGACAGAACGCAGGGAGCCGGTATCAATTCGCCCAGTCGTTTAGCCCACAAATTAGCTTGGGGCGAAGGATGCCAAAGCTTTCAGGCTTTTAATACTTGCTACAAAGATACTGGCCTCTGGGGCGTTTATTACGTGGCCGATCCGGGCCGATGGTCCGACGATATTATGAGCCTTATACAAAAAGAATGGTGAGATTTTGGGTTTCCGTACGTTGCATGCATTATCATATATTTGAGTTCATAAAAATGTAATATTTTTGCTAAAATGTTTACTTCATCAAACTACTTTTTATTGTAAAAAAAATAATTTGAGATTTTCGACTTTCGAAACTACGCTCCCAAAATTTATGAAGTAGGATAAATTTTTATAAAAAATATGATTTATCCTAATGCCCTCGAAAAATGAAAATTGATTCGCAAATATTTTGCGTAGAAGGCAACAATTCTTGTCATAAATTTCAGTTGAGAAAATACTGACAAAAAAATCTATTGGAAAAAGGAGCGAAGAAAAGTTTTTCTTATCGTTCGCTGATCAAATGCGCCATCTTATTTTAGGTATGCCCGTTCATTTCACACCTGTAAGAGGTCCGACGAATTGGGGGTGGGTTGTTGAAATAAATCAAAAATTTTCCCAAAAAAGGTACTTTTCCCCGATTTTTCCGAGTTTGATATGGTGGGTATGTTTGGGATGGTGGTTGACCAAGTTGAAGGGGGCAGGCTCCCCCAACCCCCCCATATACAGGTGCATATAGTTCATGTCTATAATTTTTCCACCATCGAGTATTATTTCTATTTTTGTTCTTTTCTCTTTTTCTTATTCCATCATTCTTACTTTCTTCGTCTCCTATTTATATTTATATATTTTTTCTTTTTGTTTTAATTTTCTTCTGTTTTCCCCTTTTATTCTTCGTATATCTTATTGCTCGTCCACCCTCTCATTACTCGTATTCTTTACATTTTTTATTCAGCTACCGTACCGTAGGGGTTCTTTTTGTATCCTTTGTAAAATCACTTTGCGCCTACATAAACTGTGGAACCAATGCTTGTTAGAGACGTTAGTACAAATATGAGGTATGCATATTTCTCATACAAAAATTGCAAATATTTGACCTTCGAATCAAATTGTTTTACTTTTGCACTTTTGACTTCATCTTGAATTGCATATTAGAAAAATATATGCAGCTTATATATATGGAAACTTTCTCAATTTTTGGAGTAAAGCGGCTCGCTTAATATTTTCTTTTTGTGTTCAAAAACAATTTAAAATTCGCGTTCATTGCAGACCAGGGAACGTCGGCTCGAAAAAATCCATTTTTTCAAATGCACTCTAGTGTCCCTGCGCTCTAACGTCCGCGCCCGAATTCTAGAAATGGGAAAAAATGTGTCAAAGAACGAATGAAAATTTTTCAGCTTTCCGTCAGGCAGGCGTTTTTTTCTCTATTTTACTGTAAATTCGCACGCAAAACCTAAATTTCGGTTAATTTTTTCGATATTTGCAAAAACGAATGGAAAATAATCAAAATGCTAGTTAAAATGAAGATTTTCAAGCTTATAACCAGAAATCAGTGTTCTTCTAAAATTCACCATGGGAATACTACTTAAAGATTTTTCGTTGAAAACTTCTTTTAAACCTCCAA
The DNA here is from genome assembly GCA_963922205.1 of Romanomermis culicivorax. NCBI lineage: Eukaryota > Metazoa > Nematoda > Enoplea > Mermithida > Mermithidae > Romanomermis > Romanomermis culicivorax. Next base: position 388,691 of record CAWUHX010000178.1, read on the forward strand.
TAATAATTGGAAAATCTCCGCAGGAGTTCGTCCGAATTTCGGAACTGTCCTGGATTGTTCACTCTTCAAACTAAAGTTAACTACTAAAGCTTGAATAGTCTTGAATATTGAATAAATAATGAGTAAATAATGACTAAACTAGAATAATGAATACTTGAATACTGTAATACTTTCAGGAAATTCCATTTTTCCGTTGAAGTTTGCTTAAAATTCTAATTTTAGGAAATATTTATGCACGAGCGTCACCGACGAAGAAGTCGAACGTGGAAAAAATATGTTGCGGACGAATATGTTGCTCATGTTGGACGGTTCAACACCCATTTGCGAAGATATCGGCAGGTAGAGTTCATTACTAATCTCGAAGTGACAGTTTCCGCGCGTAAAATTCAAAATTCAGGATTTGATACCGCCGAAAAAATCAGAAATTTTGGTGGTTTCTTTTGCCGTTTATGCCATTTTTTGTGTCTTTTTCGACCTCTGGATCGACAAAAAACGCCCTTAAAATTCGAAAGTTGAGTTTTTCTGACATCAAATCTAAATGTTATCATTTATTCATTTTAGACAAATTTTATGCTACGGTCGCCGTATTCCCTTGCACGAATTAGACGCCAGGATAAATGTAAATCGAAGGAAAAACATTTTGCTTGCATTTTTATATGAAAATTCAACATCTTTAATTTTGCAGGCAATCAACGTCGACGTTTTAAGGAAAGTTTGTTTGAAATATTTGTATGATCGCGATCCTTGCGTCATTGGCGTTGGTAAGATTTTTTGTTTTTGAGGAAAACAGTCGTGGAATTCTATTCATTTTGTCACATTTTCAGGACAAACTGAAGGAATATGGCCCTACCCGTCCATTAGGCAACGTATGTCGTGGTGGCGCTTTTAGACGCAAAAAATTGATTTTCGAGGAATAAACGTTATGTATTGTATGAAAATGAGGGGAAATAGTCCTAAAGTGTTCGTTAGTTTTGTTGCAATTTTCGGAGTAGAAAAGATGTTGTTATTAAGCTCTCTTTGTATGTGTAATTATCGAAATGGTAAACAAGGTTTTCGTTTAGGTCAGCCTTAGAAGTTTACTGTCATCGATCCGACATTTTCTTTCATCTAAAAGTCAAAACAGAAGTTATTCTCACCAAATCGTTGTTCTTGGCGAGAGAAAGTCTGGAAATGCGAAAAAAATTTTGGTGTCTTTCGCCAAATCGCAAAAAAAGTTTAGGGATTTCCAACATACCTGTAACAAGACCTCCGACCAGTTGGGGGGCGGAGTCGAAAAAAGTCATAATTTTGGGTAAGTATTTTCTACTTTACCGAAATTTTTTTTTTGGGTTAAAATAACTTTTTCTGGCATTTTAAAGGTCGCTGACTCCAAAAAAACCAATCATTTTGCGCGGAAACTATTGTTTCAATATGTTTTATTTTTTTAGATATGGAACTTAATTTTGACGATATCGCTAAATTGTGTGCTTAGGCTTAGGCTTAATCTCAGGCTTAGGCTTAGGCTTAGGCTCAGGCTTAGGCTTAGGCTCAGACTTAGGCTTAGGCTTAATGCCAGAAAACCTTAGTATTGTTCATAATAGCACATACAGGTATTATGGCTTAAAACTAAGTGTTGGACAGCTATAATTCGTTATATACTGGTTTCCGCGCAATGAAACTTGGTTTTTCGTGATCAGCGATCACAAAAATGGTAGAAAAACGTGTTTTCAGCAAAAAACAAAAAATTCCGGTGAACTACAAGAATTCCGAAATTTTTCCTGCGACATAATTGACGGCTAACGATTAGAAAATGAAACGAGCTAACTTGATTGATAGAAACTGTGAAGCATTAATTAGTAAGTTGAAGTAGATATGCTAACGGCCGCGCCTGATAGAAAATAGTTAAGATTATACCCATGACCGGCGCGAAGCGCCGGAAATTTTTGAGATTTTGACCCTTTTAAGTCCACCAAAACGCATCTTTTCAGTTTTGAATTCCCCAAAAAATTTTCCACAATGAGAACCATACCCAAAATTTTTTTCCTCGTTTCGAAATTTTTTTCCTCAAAGGACCCCATTTGAGGAAAAAAACGGTAGTGAGGGAACGGCGTTTTTTGTGCAGGGCCAGGGACAGCATTTTTTTTTGTGCACGGACTTTTGTGCCAATTGGCACAAGAGGCCAAAAAAATTTGTGCCAATGGCACAAAAAATTTTTTTCTACTAGAAACATACTGAAAACTGCAGAAAAGTTTTATGCCAAAAGTTTGATAAAAGGTTAACGTTTAGAACGCATTAATTTTTTGCAGAAATCGTGCTCAACCTATTTTTCAGCTAAACCATGTCATGTCAGTCAGATAAGAAAAAACTGTGCAAGAAAATGGTTTACGACGACTGTAAAAGAAATGGAATGCTGACAAAATTCTAAAAAGTCTAGAATTGTTCAGGAAGTTCAAGTAGATTCACTTTTCGAATTCGACTACGAATATGAATTATCTCTTATATATTTAACAACAACGTAAAGACTAGGGAAAATAAAATCAAAAATTGTGTAAATTTTCGGTCGAAATTTTGTACCATTACCAACGATATCGATTTTCCTATTTGAATCAATCAAACACAAAAAGTAAGAATTGCAGTTTTGAATCCAAATCTGACTGACTGAACTAACAGAGAATATTCAAAATTTCTTCTCATTCATCAGTCATTGACAGCCTATAAAATTTTCTGCCACGATACTAATACACTGTTCGAAGAGAAATCGTTCGCTTTCGGGTAAAATATAGGAATAGGAAACATTATATTCATTGACTCCGCGCGAAGCGCCGAAAATTTTTTTGCATTTTCACCCCTAAAACGTCTAAAAATTAAGGAAATTTAATGTTTGACCAGCCAAAAATTTTGTGCCAATTGGCACAAACGCTCAAAATTTTTTGTGCCCCATTTCAAATTTTTTCGTGCCAAAAACCATGTTTTGGCACAAAAAAAAACACTGGCCAGGGACATTTTGTGCCAATGGCACAAACAAATTTTTTCAGCACAAAAACGTACTTAAAACCTTTAAAAAGTTTATGTTAAAAGTTTGATAAAAACATAACTAAACTATAGATACTTTCGCCGCAAACTGGTGAACAAAAGAACAAGGTGAACAAAATTTGAAAATTGATTATCGTCATGATTGTATTGTTTCAAAATTAGCTTCGTCCATTTATGCCTAGGTAGCAGCCCCCAAAGTAATTTCAGATTCGAAAATTCTTAACTGTATTCTCTTCAACTCTAGAAGTATTATGTGCAAACTTGGTGAACTTAAAGTATTACTTGATACCCAAGATTTCGATATTGTTTTCTGTACAGAAACATGGTTAAACAGTTGTATAACTGACGGACTTTTGTGTAATCTCAATGCTTACAATGTTTTCCGTAGTGATCGAGAAGGTAGAATTGGAGGTGGTGTAGCAATTTTCGCTAAAAAATATTTAAATTTACACGTACTCCCACTACCCACAGACTTGTTTTTACCAGAAATACTTTTGGTAAATCTTATTTCAGACAAGTCCACCTTGAAGTTACTGTTAGTTTACCGTCCACCAAATTCTAATCCTGACTATGATTTAAAGCTTTGTAACCTTATCACTTGGATTTCAAGTCAACATCATGAAAATATAATTCTTGGTGATTTCAACCTTCCAAAATTTGATTGGAAAACCTTTTCATTTCCAGATTCAGAACTTTACACAGGATATTTTGATGCCTTTTTATCAATGGGCTTATCACAACTGGTCACAACTCCAACACATGAAAATAATATTATCGACCTTCTTTTTGGTGGTAAATGTATATCTCAAATGTTAGAGTCTGTCCACCATTTTCAAACAGTGATCACAACACCATAAGTTTTAAAGTATGTTTTAATACAAATCATAAAATGCTTAAGTTTAGAAATTTTAACAAAGGAAGTTACGAGTCTATTGAAGCTGAGTTATCACTAGTTTCTTGGCCTGACCTTTTTTCTCCATGTATTAATTCTGAAGAAATGTATCAAGTTCTTCTTGATGTTTTAAATCCTCTGATTGATAAATATATTCCATTAGTCAAGCAAAAACCTGTCAGATCTAAATACAATAAAAATATTCAACACTTGCTATCCAAAAAGCTTAGATTATGGAAAAAATATCGAAGATGCAAAAACCTTGCTAAAAAGCAAGCTTATCTTTTTCTATGTAAAAAAATTTGTTCAGAAGTGTTTAAACAACAACTTGCTGAAGAAAATCAAATTATTGCAAAAATGACTCAAAGGCCTTTTATACCTTTGTAAACTCACGCCTGGGCTCTACTAGAGACCTGCCCCCTCTAGTACATCGAGATTCTAATATCATAGATAATAATGTGAAATGTGAACTCTTTAATGATTATTTTGCATCAGTTTTTTACACTGGATAATGACACTTTGCCCAAGTTCAAAAACCGATCAAATGTTGTTTTGTCATCAGTATCTTTCACCATTCCAATCGTTTTAGCAGCCATAAAAAGCATCAAGCCATCCACTGCACTGGGACCTGACAATCTTTGTGCTTTTTTGATCAAAAAACTTGCTACACATTTGGCCCAACCACTTTCATCAATTTTTGAAGTTTCTTTCCAGACGAGCCACCTTCCTAAGTTATGGAATTTTGCAACTGTTGTTCCTATTTTCAAAAAAGGTGACCCAGCCCTAGTTGAAAATTATCGTCCTGTTTCCCTATGTTCAGTCCCATGCAAAATTATGGAAAAAATTATTAATAATAAAATTTTAAGTTTCCTTCATCAGCATAACATTTTAGCAGATCAACAGTTTGGTTTCCTAAAACATAGATCCTGCGAACTACAGTTACTCAAGTGTAAAAACTCATGGCTAAATCAATTGGACAAAGGACACTCCTTAGATGTAGTGTACATTGACTTTGCCAAGGCCTTTGACTCAGTTTCCCATTTTAAGCTCCTTCTCAAACTTTCTAAATATGGCCTCTCTGGTCCCCTTTTAAGCTGGATATCAAATTTTCTTAAGAATAGATTTCAAAGGGTCAAAATTGGAAACTCCCTATCATCTCAGCTCAAAGTGTCTAGTGGAGTGCCCCAATGTAGTGTATTAGGTCCAACCTTGTTTCTTTTGTACATAAATGACATTATTGACAATATCAAAAGTGAAATTTTTCTTTTTGCAGATGATCTAAAAATTTTCAATGTATCAACAAATTTTATGATTCTTCAACAAGGCCTTGATACTCTTTCAAATTGGTCTACTGCTTGGCAATTACCTATATCTACTACAAAGAGTTATGTCTTGTATTTAGGTGCAAAAAACCCATCTTGTCAATATACACTTTGTTACCAACATCTCCCATCAAACGCAAGTTATGTTAAAGATTTGGGAATTCTTATATCTCCTAATATGAAGTTTAAAGAACACTATAGATACATCGTAAAAAATGCCTATAATAGGTCTACATTAATTCTCAAGTCTTTCGTCTCCCGTGAGAAAAATACTCTAGCAAAGGCTTTCCTTACTTATGTACGTCCAATATTAGAATACTGTAGTTCAGTATGGAATCCACATTTTTTAGCAGACATAAGCTACATTGAAAATGTTCAACGTAGATTTACCAGAAAGATTTTTGGTCATAAATCAGGTTTGTCCTATGAAGATAGACTTCAAAGGCTAGGTCTACACAAGCTTGATATTCGTAGATTAGAATCTGCCCTCTGTACCATGTACAACATAATCCACAAAAAAACAATTCTAAATCCTGATGACTTTTTCTGTATAAACAACAACAATACGCGTCGTAATCATGATCTAAGATTGACGATAAAGTCAGTTCATACTACTGCTTGCCAGTTTGATTGTTTTAACCGTTATATTAATGTCTGGAACTCTTTATCTTTTGATATCGTTAATTCTCCCAGTTTGCACAGTTTCAAAGAAAAAATTAAACTTCTAAACTTTGATAATCGAATTGGGGGGGTGCATGTAAGTTGTTACTTTTCAAGTAACCTTTGCACCCTATTGCTGCATGATTTCTCTATTTCTTAAAATATTTACATTACTTGCGAGTCGATTTACTAATCTTATTCTTTATATGACATTGTATTATGTATTTAACTATGCATTTTTCTTTCGTTTTTGTTTTGTGTAACAGCAATAAATATTTTTCATTTCATTTCAAACTAAAGGTACTTTCGCCGCAGTAACTTGCATAAAAATCGCGCCAACTCTATTGGGTTGGGAAAAAACCCATTTTCAAAATTTCGAATTTGGGTTTTTATGGGTTTTTCTGGGTTTAATCTGGGTTTTTTTCATTTCACACTTGTGTATCTGAATTAAGTATGAAAGAAGATAAAATGCAACATAATCTAAAGTTTTTTCTTCATAATGCAAAACATTTTCATATATTTTTTTTTCTGATTTTAAGCAAAAATTCAGATTCCTTATCACAAATAAAATCATAACTAGTGCACCGTCAAAAAAATTTTTGGCATTGAATTTTAGGAAGACTAGCTTTCCGACTGATGCAGATGGCAATCGATTATGCAACGTTCTGTGAACAAAGCCAAATGTTGCAAAATTACGCTCTGATGACGCAGTGAAAAAAAATGAGAGAATTCTGGTTATGTTGGTCAAAATGAGCTCATGAAGAATATGTTGGTGTTCTACAGGAGCGGCTCAAGCATGTTAACGATGGAGTTCTCATGAATTTATCCGTTATTAACATTTCTGTGGTACCGATTAGAATCATCTAATTTTATTCAGTCCTTGATATTCAATCCCAAAAAAACAAAAAAGTAGAGATTTTCCAATTTTTTTGTTTAAACCAAAGCCTTGCCAACCCTGAATCAGACCGCTCCATATAGGCATACCTGTAATTGGGGGACCCCCTCTACCTTGGATACTCTAATGTCGGAATCCTCCAACTCGGAAAAATTTGGAAAAAAGTAGCATTTCTTGGCCTTTTTTGGGATTTTTTCTGTTTTTTTAACCTTTTTTGGGATTTCTAAGGACCCCCCAAATTTTGGGACCTCCAACCCAAAATACCCCCTCAACTGGTCGGACCTCTTACAGGTACGACCTTAAGCATGTCTACCTCGATTACTAGTTGGCATTCAATAGTTGTTATGTACCACCTAGGATGTCTCATCATGTGGTTCAATAAGTTTATCTTTGATATTGCACCTATAAGTATTTGACAAAAGTAAAGATGTTTCCGATTTTTTTCACAAAATTTTTCTGCGATCTCCAAAGAAATTTTGACCTTTGTGAGCATAATTTTTTTGAAGAATCATCATTTCACAAAAGTGACAGATGTTCTTGCTGGTTGAAAAATCAATTTTTGGTTGTTTGTCTAATTTTTTTTTATTTTAGCCGCATACTTTCAATATAATTTTCTGTATTTTGTGTCCGACTATGAAGAATGATTGAATTGACTGCAAAATTGGAAAACGTATCCGAGAAATAAATGTTGAAAACATTCATTTTCCGGCATTGGTATCAAAAATCCTAAAAAAGGCGCTCGGCGCCGGAAGTCTATTTATACATTTTGCTGTTTCCCCCGAATTTATGAAACATTGTTAGCTTCAAGCTGATTTTTTAGCTGGTCAGCAGATTGAAAACATCCACTCATTGTTCAAGCCTGAACATCATTAGGCCGATTAAAATCAAATTTTGAATCATTAAGTAGGCGTTAAAAAGATTCATCTTCAAACGTTGTAGGTTATCGGGATCCGAAAATTTTTTCCGGCTCTTGGTGCCGAAAGGAAGCATGACTCAAATGGAATATGATTATTCATTTTTGCTGAGCACAGATTTGTCGAATTTCTAGGCAATTTAAGTTTTCCTCGCTTTGGCTTTCTGTTACTTTTTTGTTACTATTAATTTTGATATTATTCTTATAATCTGACCCGAAAGTCAATAACTTGTTTTTTTTAATTTTTGGTAATCTACTGACTGTAGAAGCATGAATATGTTCTGAAAAGCTAAAAAATGCATAAATAAAGCACGTGGTAGCATGTCAGCGAAAAAAACGAAATGGCGGAAAAATTGACCTCTTTCATAAAACGACAAAAAACATTGATCAAAACGGGTACCCGAACTCTAACCCGAGTATCGGGTACCCGAGCTATTTTCAGCCACCCGAACTGAACCCTAATAAATCGCCCTTCGGATACCGGAACCGAGCCCGAATAGTTTTGACAATTTTCCGGGTTAATAGGGGACTTCAGAGCATCTATATTCTTGAAAATCAATTCATCAACAACAACATTTACTCATGTTTCAATACTTGTAATTGCATTTCACCAAATTAATTTCAAGAAACTACATACAATTTTTCAGCAGTTTCATCCTTCATTTTTCGTTCATGATTTTCATTTATTCCCTACAATGTAAGGCTTAAATGTAAGCATAGGTCAGTGAGTACTTCAATACTTTGTGTCAGTATAGTCTCGCCTGGACCATCCCCCCATGAGGAAAATGTTTTCATGCCGAACTTCCAATGTTTTTTTTTGCTTCCCAAAGGGACAGCAAAGCAAAGCCTAATTTTTTGGTAAATGCCGCGGAAGGCGCCGGCCAATCGAGTGCAATTGCTAGCCCAGCGTTACAAAGACAACTTTCTAATCGCCGACGGCGACGTTTTACGTTGTTCATCTTGTAACGTCATAATTAATATAGACAATCGCCACCAATCGACGCACATTTTACGCCATTTCGTCTCGAAAAGGCATAAAGAATCGTCGAAGCGTTTAGCGATCTTGAATGCCGATCGGCTACAGAATTCGCAAGGTTCAAATTGAAATTTTTTTAAATTTATCGTGACATTTGTCTGACTTTCGTACTAGTAACTCTTTCTTTGTATTTAATCTTTTAACTTCACAGAAATTAGTTGGAAACTAAAAAATGCTGAAATTTGGCGAGAAAATAGGTTCATTTTCATTTTTCGTACCATTTTCCCAGCCTAATTATCGATTTTTCACCTATTTTATGACCGATACTTTTTGACACTGTTGGTCTCCACAAATTGGACGTAATATTTTCTCTGAAAAACAAGTTTCGAAATAGTGAAAAAATGACGAAATTAAGCGACGAAAAAGCAAATTAATCGAAAATAACAATTTTTGGAGCTAATTTTTAACCCAACATGTAAATTTAGCTACTTTTCGCATTTTCGGACCTCAAATATCTCATTTTTTCACGAAAAAGATTTTTAAAAAACTTAGAATCGATAAGTTGAATTTTTCTTAGTCATTTTTGAATTCAAATTCATATTTTTCCATATTTTGGTTTTTTGTAACGCGAAACCTGTCGTTGTAAGGTCAGAATTGTTCTTCGTCGTCGCAAATTTTGGACGAAAAACCGCAACATATCGTTCCAGCACTGCCGCCAACTCCTCTTTCCGGCGTCGACAAAAGTCAAAAAACGTTCAATATCGATTTGGCTCGGGCGTTTTTGCAATCGGGAATTTCTATTTTTAAAATAAACGCCCCGCCTCTGCGCGATTTTCTGGCCAAATATACGAATAAAAATATACCGGCCGAAAGTACGCTGCGGAAATTGTACATAAAACCGTTGTATGAAGAAACTGTCCAGAAAATTAGGACGTCGATCGGCGAAGACGACGTGACTTTTATTCTGACCGAAACTGTCGATCCGTTACAAAGGTCGATTTTGAACGTTTTGGTGGCACCATTGAATGGAACGCCACCCAAACCGTTGTTGTTGAAAGTGAGGATGACACCCGACTAAAAAATTTTCCTATTTTGATAGAATTTTTAATAAATTTAATTTATATCCAGCATTTTCAGAATTGTGACTATGTCATCACATTTTTCTTACTTTTTGGGTATTAACATAATTTTCCTAGCTTTTTGAGATTTATTCGACTCTGGCAGTGCTAATATTTTAGTTAGAATTTTATCAAGGTTCGTATTATTTAAATTTCGGAATCTTTCAAAATTTATTGAATTTTTATGATTTTTACGCGCCGCTGGTTTTGTTTATTACTTCTTTAAATTTTTTCTTCACGTTTTACCAGGTTTACTGTTGAATTTTTATTAGTATCTTAATCGTTTAATGATTTTGTAGACCATGAAATTTTCTGAAATTTGTGGTATACCGAAACAAGAAAATTTACTAAATTTTCCCAAGTTGGTGCAGAAATGAGTTGTTTTAAGAAAGTAGTTGAAGCCGAGAGTGCAAAAAAATTCAGGTTTCTACAATCCGGATAATCCAATTCTGTTACTTTGAATTCTTTCGGGACCAATCGACCCATGATTCTGTTGTTGTTATGTTTCGAAAATTCGAAACAAAAGTTGTGCGTAAATTTATAAATTTTTCGATTCTCAATTCTGAAATTCATTTTGAATTTGGATTATCTTAAACTTATCGACCAATTATGAAATTTGCTATTCTATTTAGGATTTTCGCTTGGGCTGATAACATTTCGGATTTTGAAATCGGAAATACTATTCAAGCTTACAAAAAAATTTTGAATAAAAAAACTAGAGATGTTAAAAATTTTGAATTTATCCGAAGTCTGAAATTCCCTTTTATAAATCCGCGTTACAATTATCTTTGTTGAGGAAACTAATTTTTTTAAATCTCGCCCACATTGCAAATTTTTTTTTGAATCTAGATTTTCTGAGCTGTTCCGAAAATCTGAAATCCTGAAAAATTGTAGAAATTCATAAATCTTTCAAAACCTGTTTTTTTTCTGATATAAGTCTGTCCACGTTTCAAAATATTTTTTTTCTACGTCCAGATGTTCGCTTTGGATAAGGTGGACCATTCATCCGTCATGAAATGCGTCTTGGACGCCGGCATGCTTTTGTGGAATGGAGCAGTCAAGTACGAAAAGTTAATTTTATTGGTCACCAGTCAAGCTTCGCATATGTTGGAAAGCGGGCAAAATTTGAAGAATTTATTCACGAACTTGAATCACGTGACCTGTTTGGCACATTCCCTGGATCAAATCTGCCAGACGGTAGTCGACGCATACGCCAACGCTAATCGTTTCATAGCCGGCATGCGGAAAGTGCTTTCAAAAGCGAATAACAAAGTTCAATTGTACAAAGACGAAACAAGTATCCGGAAAAAAAGATTTTTCTTCACTTGAAAATAAAATTTTAGGGTAGAATCGTCATAAGTCTTTCCCTGAGAATGGAATATTTAGGAATAGGATTTTTTAGAATCTTTGAATTGGGAAGAATCAGTAGATTTTTGGAAATCCGTTTTTGCCTGCTGCGAGTGAAATCTTTTCAAGGGTCTTTTAAAGAATTATTCTTCTTGGACGAGATCTTCTGTCTGTAAACAAAGAGGTTTAAATTTCTTTCGAGATTTTCGATAATCGTTCTTAAAATAGATTTTTTAATTTTCAACAATTAATTTGCTAGAATCTGATGTTTGAGAATCAGTGTATTATAAGAAATAAGTATATTTCTGAGCATTAGCCTCTGACCAAAAAGAAAGTCTTTCGAAGTGTCTGTCTTCAAGACTCAGTGTTCATAAATCATATCTTCGAGTATCAATGCAAAATGTTCGAAAATCATCTAGAAGAATCATCCTTCAAGAATTAGATGTTTGAGAATCAGTCTATGACAGTATCTTTTGGGTACCAGTACTTGTCTTCAAGAATCACTCGTTATGAATACGATTTTTCGACATCGGTGATATTTTGTATTAACCTCGCAGAATTACATTTTTGTAGCACTTACAGAACACCGACTTGTTCAACAATATTCCAACCCACAATTTCGGAGCAAATCTAATTAAATTTCTTTTAAAATTCGACATTGACTCTTGCCTATTCTACAATATCTGAGCGCTGTAATTTTTTACTTTCGAACTTTTAGAACTGCCGTTACCGCCCGACGCTACAGTTGCTTGCTGGTCCAATTGGATTAAATGCGCTTTATTTTATTACGAAAATTTCGCCAAAATATCAAAATTCGTCGATAAATTGCCTCCTGATTCTAAATTCTATGAATCTATTAAACAATTATTGTCGCATATTTATCTCAAAGACGAACTTTTTGCCGTCGCTTCTTACGACTGTATAGTAAGTTTTTATATAAATGAAAAAAACAAAAAGCTACACATTTCCGAGTACATATGTATTCGAAATGATTTTTTACATGAAAATGTATATTAGGATTTTGTTGAATTTTTAAAATTTTGCGAAAAATTTGGAAGTTTTCCAAATAATTTTGATTTTTGAAAATTGATAAATTTTGAAATAATTTCCAATTTCTTGTAATCTCAAAACAACGGACTTTATTCTAGAATTCTCATGATTCTAATTTCGATATTTCAAAAAAATTAAGCATTTTAGAGTTGCACAAATTCTGGTTTCAGTGTCATAAATTGTCGACGAATGCTCTAAATTTGTTTGCTTTGCTGGTTTCTTAGCTTCCACGTTCCATATAGATTTGTTGCATATAATACTGGAAATTTTCAAGGGGAAAATCAACAATTCTAGAATGCGCTAGAAGTCTAGAATCAGATTTGAAGAATTTCACTTATAATTTTGAACCTTAAACAACATTTTAAATCCGCTAATAGTAGAATATCAATCTTCCTCATATTTCCCACAGTAAAACGTTTCATTTTGTTTGAATCTCATCCTTAGTTAACGATTAAATGTGATTCTTGTGAATTCATATCAATTCTTGTAAATCGCTGTTGAAATGAAATTTTTAATCGAGTTCTCTTCCTGACACCAAACTTGGTCTTTGAGTTACTAATTTTTTAAACTTTCGTCCGAATGCCTCATTCTACATACAGTTTAATGTTGTTATCGTTTGAATATTTCGTGATTTGTAGAGCTTCAATTTAAAGATTCCAGAATTTTAGACAGTTAAGATATCCTACATAATGGATTGGGAAGATTCTTTCACAATTTTGCATAAGATTCCATCTCTTCCTTTTGTTAAAGTCTCAGTCTTGCATTAAAATGCAAATTTTTTTGGAAATGATTTTAAAGATCACTTGGAACAATCACCAATTCAGTTCAGAATATCTATTACATACATTACAGTTGTAATTAGCATATTTCAACATTTCAAAATGTAGACCTATAGAAATATACGATTCTGTTTGTGAAGTTCAGAATTTCATAATTTGGTTCTGAAAATTCTTAATCTTAATCCTAGCTCGTGCTAAATAAATTTTCGAGAGGGTATTTTGATATTGAAAAAAGTTTGTACAGTAAAATCTCCTGTAATAGCCGTGAAATTCATACAAGATTTACATGTTCCAAAATTTTTTTACCGACTATGGTTCCAAAATTTTTGATTTCACATCAGTGTTTTTTTAGCAACACACCCATTAGCAATGCCGCTAATGGCAGTTTGACTCCATTAGCGCGAAAAAATTTTATTAGCGCACAGTAATTTATTTCTTTTCACAATAGTGATCGAGTTATTAGTGATTGTATTAAGTATTGTTGAGAAATGTGTCATTGTAAACTTATTTTTTAACAGCGTTCTATAAAACGTGCCTACCTATTCACAGGGCCGTAACCGAGCAAAAAAAATTTTCCGGCGGCGCCGGGAGCAATTGCAGGTTTTTACATTCTAGAAGGCTGAAAAATGAATCTTCATAACAATAAAAATAAATTGGAATGAAACTAATGCATCGTAATACCTTTCTTATCCCGTCGCGCAGCGCCGGGAAAATTTTCGGATTTTTGTGTTCCAGAATGCTGGTAATTGTATGTTCCCATCAATTATTCCTGGATTAGATCTCTAAATTTACAGTCTTGTATTGATGTTTTTATCGTCTTTCAATCGCAGTTTGGGAAGATTCACGTTTCAAAATGTTGGAAAACTCTAAACGAAGCGAGAGAATAAAGTTCTAAGAAGTGATGAAAAATCTCAATTATCAGCAAATTATTCACTCTTGACTAAATCAGTAAAAAAGAGATGAAGTAATTCAATTGATAGAAACTGATAAAGGTTAATTAGTAGTGGAAGTAGATATGCTAACGGACGCGTCTGTTAGAAAGCAATGACTGTTATATTCATGACCGGCGAAAAATTTTGAGGGTTTTGACCTTCTGAAATTCACCAAAATGAATCTTTTCGATTTTGAAATGAAAAAAAAATTTTCTTATGAGAAAAATGCCCAAAATTTTCTCCTTATTTCGAAATTTTGTTCCCTAAAAGATCCAATTGAGGAGAAAAACGGTGCTCCAAACGAGACGAGAGAAAAAGTTGTAAAGATTGATGTAAAATCTCATTTATCGGCAAAATGTTTTCTTGTAACTAATGAAAAAGAGATATTGAAACTGCTGAATGTTAAGTATATGCTAATGGCCATGTCGGATAGGAAACAATGACTGCTATACTCATTGACCGGCGCGAGGCGCCGGAAAATTTTGAGATTTTTCTCTGTGAGACACGAAATGAGATATGACAAAGTCACAACGGCCTTGCATGTTCATCATTGTAAATTCTGAAATAAAAATTCGGTCATTAGCGCGGCCCATGTTTTATTAGCGCCGCGCTAAAAAAATAGTGTCTCAAATTGGAATTCAATTTCTGAAAATTCTGAAATTCCTATTTTCAAGATAACCGAAAATTGCTATCAAAGTAAAATTTTTATATCGATTTCGTTACTGATGGTTTTCTTTCAATGATACTCGTTCTTTTGAAACTTTTGTCGCTGAATTTTATTCGGGTACATTACCGTCGTGATTTTCATGTTACGAAACTAATGCACAAATCACCCGACTCTTGTATTATCATAGGATTCGAAATTTTAAAATTTTATTTGAAAAAATCTGTAAATATTAACCATAATTTAGGCAAAAAATTATACATTTTAAGTCTTCCAATAGAAGATTCTGATCTTGAACAAAATTCTACATTAAAAGATCCACTTGTGCCAGAAATTTATCTGTGAGTTTCAATTTCGATTAAGATGTCAAATTTTATATTCTGAATCAAATCCTGCACGTGGTAAATCTAGAATTTACCAGTTTAAAGATGGCTGATCAACGTAAAATTATCATTTTTGAGGTTAATTATAGTCTTAAGAGTTATTTTTTCGCCATTCAATCTGAAGTATGTATCATTTTCAGAGCTATTTTTGAGATTTTCGTCTTTGAATTTGTCACCAGAAAAGTTATGCCTGCGGGCTCACATTTTCTGAATCTTGGGTCTCGTAGAGTTCTATAATATTTTACTATAATCTTTCTTGCTGACGTCAAACTTATTTCGGGATCACTGCATTTTTTGCTAAATTTTTTTCGTACATTTCATTAAAAGTATTTTTTTCTAGTGCAACGCCATCCAAACCTTACGAAATTTCGAATCGGGCAAACAATCGCATTACTCTTTATACGAAAGAATCGGTCAATCGTTGACCGGTATGGCTTATAATAAATTCGTGGAAAATTTAGCGAAAAATCCGGACGTACGACGTTTCGTCGACGACGACGAAAACGGCGTCGATTTCGGCGAAAAAACCAAATTCGCTCCTCTAGTTTTGATAGATATAGAAGAAACTTTTTCGCAATACAAATCGGCGTTGTCCGATCGTCACCGTAATTTCCAAAATGTAGAAATGTTTACCGTTATTTCGTATAATTTGCAAAATTTGTCTTATTCTAACGCCTATAATCAAGTTGATAGCGCCGAAAATGCATTTCCTACTTAGAATTGTTGTAAATCGCTTTCTTTATGTGTATAGCTTCGCTTTTTATATTTATGTCGTGAAATTGTTGGTCGAAAGCCTAAAAAAATCGATTGTTGTGTGGTCACGGGCAGCGTGTCCCCAATACAGCGAGACTCAAAGCAGTATTTCTCAAAACGCGATTCTCATTACAGAGAGCATTAGATTAAGCGCACACATCATCAAAGTTTCACATGCTTTGTGCTGCAGTTGCAATAAGTTTGCACGAACGGAACACTCCAAAATCACCAAAAAATATCTGTCAGAAAAGCATTTTTGCAAGGTAGAAAAAAAATTTCCGATTTAATTGTTTTGTATGGAGCTTAATTGCAAAAAATTAAATTAATGAAATGAGCAAATAAGACAAATAAAATAATTAAGCAGTAAAGGCAGAACAAAAAAAATAACATAAAGAAAAGTAAAATAATGTAATAAAAAGTAAGCAAAAAATAACCTATAGTCAGTTTTTTTATAAAATGATTCCAAATAGAAAAGTGACAATAAACAGTATCATTGTCAAAATCGTTTCCATAGAGCCCAATTGTAAAATTTTTCACTCGAAAAATTGTTGAAGGTTAGGTCAGTATGCTCACCAATTTCCATTCCTATACGATAAATTGTTTATCAGAAAATCGCGAAACACTGAAATACTACTTGCTTTCCTCTTTCATTATTTAGAAGCATTTCAAGAAAAACAGACTATAGAATACATAACCTGAAAAAATTGAAGAAAAAAAGTGGCTCAAAATAGGAAGAATGTAAAAGGAAAGAAGTCAATGAAGGAGAAAAAGAAACGGAAACTATGGACGTATGTCCGTTATTCATGAAATGCTTCTAAATATTGGGAGTGCAAGTAGTATTTCATATTTTACAATTTGCTAATAAACAATATATAGTATTTTTGTGTGGGTCATCAGTCATCACTAGTATCCCATGTAGTGGAGGTACATATCCGTTACGCTGGCCGATTTGCATAATTTATTCGTAAATATGATGTGCATGTGCAAACACATCAAATATAGGGCGGAATTTTGTGAGCATACTGACCTCTAGCCTTTTACAATTTTTCCAGTGGAAAATTTTACAGTAAGAGCTCTAGGTCAACGATTTTGACGATAGTACTGATTTTTGTCTTTTTTCTATTTGGAAGCATTTTATAAAAAACATACAATAGATATTTGAATGATAAACAAACCGGCATACAAAGCTGTAATGTCGTGAAAACACATGCTATGGAGCCATAATATCAGAAATATGGCGATTCGTATCAAAATGTGTGACAACCAGCATCCACCGGATTGAAGTGGAAGACCAAATATAGGCTATGCGCCAAAATGTCTGCCCCGCCCAATCTCCATTCTTCCATTCTAAAGATAACTTTTATGAAAATTCACCATTTTGAGAATCTGTTTTTGAGACTTCGCTGTTTTGGAAATCACTGTTTTGAGAATCACTGTATTGAGACTTCACTGTAATGAGAATCGCTGTATTCCGTCTCGGTATTTTGACTTTCGCTGTTGTGTGTTTCGCTGAATAGGAGTGAAACCGGGAATACTTCTAGCGGGTCAGACGTAAAGCGGTTGAAATTTGATGAAAATCTATGGAATGCAAGTTGTTTGATATTTTCCAAGTCTTTTTTGCTGAGTCGGACATTGTGAACGACTAATTCTGAAAAGGTTCTGCGTAAAAAACCCACAGGTCAAGATTCCGGTAAAATATATTTGAATTCAGTGTGGATAGGTTTTGCGATCGCAAAAAAATTTTTCGCTTCAGGATGGAGGTCGAAACGGAAAAAAATTACAACCGAATTTTAGGTTCAGAGTGTTTTAAAAATTCAGAAATTCAACAAAATCTAAAATTTTTGAATTTTGCATTCCAACCGAGAAAAAGCTTTGCATTTTGGCTCAAAAATGACATAACATAATCGTTAATTCAGAAGAAAATTTCCGACGAAAGAATAACGTGGAATCGCGTGTGTTTCTTTGCCCAACAAATTGAATCGAGTAAAACTTTGGGCTACTGTAGTTTTATATTAAGTGTGTACTTGAGTAAATTTCTCTTGCTATACGAAGTGAAAAATTTACAATAAATTTCCGTACTGTAATAATCCATTTTTCTGGGATTTTCCAACAAAAATTAAGCAGTATCAACAGTTCAACTAATATCTGTTGGATAGAAATCTGTGCGTGAAAAAACAGTACACTTTACCGTCCAAATAAACTTTGGCGATACAAGGGTCAAGGTGCAAATGAGAAGAAAAAAGGTAACTACAGGTTTCCTGTAAAAAATTGGCTCATAATATTTTTCCAGATGACACTGATGTTCTTTGCGGCTGGACTACAAATGAGAAACAAAGTTTGCGAAATGATTGTGGATTGTTTGTGTCACAATTGGTGAGTGTTTGAGAACTTTTAATACCTTGCTTGTCGACTGTTTGAGTATATTTTTCCGTTTTCAAACACTGCTGCAACAATGCTCAAATAATCCACAAACTGTTCGTGTTTGTTCGAAGTTTTAAGGCGTTGTTTGTGCGTCAGACTGACGTATTATGTATCAGACATTGAAAATCTAAATTTCCTACAGTAAACGACATAAAATTCGAAAACAGGAATCTTGATCAAAAATCGACAAAGTAAAACGATAGTGAATTTCACATTTTGTAGTGGGAGGTGTGAGCAATAATTATTATACTGAACAGTTTTTGTACGAAAAAATCTACAGTAAATGTCTATGCTAACAACATCGCTCTACGAAATCAAATGCGATTGTTATTGTTGTTAAAAATATGAAACAGTTGTCGTAAAATGGATGGTACTTAACACAAGTGTTAAGTTTAGTTTAGCTGATGGTTGAATTTTTGTTTTACTTATCTTTACTGATCGTTTTATGAATCGTCATGTTTTGCATATTATACGCTTTAGTACTAACGTCAATTTCATTAACACAAACTTTGCCCGACGTGCAGATCGCCGCCGTTGTGAACGCGCAACAAAAAATTATGGAGGCGATTCAAAAGGAATGGCCGGCGAAAAATTTGACGGAAATCAATTTTCTAGGTTCCACGGGGTGGAATTCGGATTCCAATTATTCCGCCTCCTCTTCGGGCATTGAGGCCGGATCAGCTAATTTGAGTGCATTAAAGAACATTATACTTATTATAATAGGTTGACTATTTGGTAGTTTGCCCTTACTCCAGGTGTCCCGTTACTTCAGGTAATGCTATTAATCTCTTTAATCCAAGTTATGCAATTTTTTGCAAAAAGTGGCGCCCCGTTACTCCAAAAATGTCACATGAACCCTCTAAAAATTTTCGTACTCAAACATAAAAACTTAAGCAGAACACATAAAACGAAAGAAAAAATACAAACAAAAGATGAAAAAAGAACACAATGAACATAAACCAAAACATATAAACAAAGCAGGGTTTTTTTAGGCCAATTCGAAGCCATGGCTCCTAAAAATTTTGATTGGCTCCTAAAAATTTAGGAGCACAAGCCAAATTGGCTTGTAAAAATGGATTCTTGGTATCATTTCTGTTGTGCGCTAAGAAAATGTCATCCAAGCTTATGCATATATATAGCTTTCAGAAACCAGCATGTTATGGATTAATGTTCGGCCTTGTCTTTTTTTCCACGTATTTGACAAAAATCAAGACTTTTCTAGATTACTTTTACATAATCGTTTTGCGGCGCTTTAGAATTTTCGGCTTTGGTGAACATAACCTTTTGCATTTGGAAAATGATTGAAACATTATCAGCATGGGAAAATGGCAGAGGTTTTTTCTATCTGAAGAAGCCATTCAGATTCATTGCCGCTTGCCTAATTTTTGAATTTTAGTCTGCCCCACTGAAAACACATTGAATTCATTGAAAAAATAGACTCTTCATGCAGGAAGAACATATTAAAAGTATTCATTTTCCAACGCTATAGAATATCATAATCTAGTATTTTCTTTCGGTGCTAAGCGCCGGTGATATTCAAGTCCGAAGTAAAACACCTACCGCGCTTCTTCATGTTATAGATTATGTGAAAACTTTTGATAAATAATTCTGATTGGTAAATTACTGGCTCCAGATATATAAGATAGAAAATGGAGGTAAAATGTTTGACCTCTTCCGCTAATCAATGGTGAAAAGATCGGTCATCGGCAGTTGCAGCAGAATGTGAGGAAAAATGCATTTTCCGACATTTGAGAGGCCTCAAAATCAAAATTTTTCGGCACCAGGCACCGAACAAGTTACTTTAGCCAGAATTTTGATTTCTCACCAAAAACTCAAGAAATTCAATTTTAAGAGTCAGGAACTGACGCGAAGTGAATGAAATACAGGGAAAGTAACTTTCAATCATTTTTCCGATGAAATTAAGCTAATTTATCAATTTTAGAGTGACGAACTAAAAATTAATCTGTGCAACCAAACTTTTCCCCAAGTCAAGATAAACCGGGCTTGTGCGAGAAAGACCTTGATAATTGATTTGAATAATGACTGATCTAATTTGTGAACCTTATTATTCTGTGTGTGATTAAGAATGTATTCAAAATGATTGGTCTGCTTTGTGGGCTTCTACTGTGATTTTGAAGAGCGTTTTTGACTAAATTTGTTGAAAAAAACTGTTTTTTTACTACCACATTTGCAAACTTTTTAGTTTTGGCTTGTTGAAATTCTTAATGGCCTGTAAAATTTTGACCCTAGGAGCCAAATGGCCTGTCGAGAAAAAAACAAAAAAAAACTGAAACAAAGCCACACAAAACAAAGAAAAATAATATTAAAAAAAACAAAAACATAAGAAAAAATAAAACTGCCGAAAACTGAAGAGAAAAATAAAAAGGAACGCCCAAGCGGCCAGTGAAGTAGCCGGAGGCCAAACGGTCAGTGCCAAATTGGCTGGCGCCCACACGGTGGCGATGAAATAGCGGCACCGAAACGTGTTTTTCCATACTTTGCATGGCCGTTACACTAGTCTGTCTTTAGGGAAATCGTTGTGCAATGATGGAAATTGAGAACCAAGAATCGGGTCGGCAATTTGATCATACAGTGTGAGCCAAAAAAAGCGACCGGTTATGACAGCCAGATTGCTCGAGACTGACTAGAATCAAAAATAGTAAACGTCGATTTTTTTGCAAATAAATTTTGAAAAATTGACAAAATCAACATAATTTACAGCAGAAAAGTACCATAGATCCAATCATAAGAAATATATAACAGCTAGAAGCTACAAGAGAGCCGTTTTAGTGTGTCCAATAATTTTAATCGTTTTTCGATCGGGTCAATGACCGAATCAATTTTGCTTTTTTTTCCAATTTCAAAACAAAAGCACTTGATTTTTGCTGAATTTTGCCCACATTGAAACAAGATGTTGATGACTTTAAATTACGTGTAACTTACAAATCTCGGTGAATTTTAAAGTATTATTGTGAGTAAACAGCTTTACAAAACTTTTTTCACAAAGGGCAACTTTTACTTCGATTTCACTACTTTTACTTTTTGGAAAATGACCTCTTTTTTAAATTTCTGTTTGTACAGTAACCATAAATGCAAGGAGCATAAAATTTTGCTCTTGTAACGAAGACTAACAGGGCATTCTAATGTAGCAATCCGCATTGAAATAGTTTCATCCGTTCGAAAGTTATGGAAGTCAGCACCGGCCGCCTTCTTTTTGGCTCCTGCGTAACTTTTCAAAAAAATTTAGCATACTGATTTTTGATGCAACATGAGAGCAAGAAATTCCCTATAGTTTCCCGTGTAGCACATTTTACAACGTGCGTTTTTCAAAATATGATAGCCAAAAGGATGCAGAAGTGGTTGAAGTTTTGTGCGATAAAAACTCACAAAATCATTTTAAACAGTCAAATCATCCACCATTTGTCATAATTTTGTGATAAATTTTTAATTGTCGAAAAATTATTCTTAATATCGGCTATAGATCTATGAAAATAATTATACGTATAGTTATCGTGTAATGTTCATTGATGGTCTTTCAAATTACGAAATAAAATCTTCAACTATGAGTTGAAAAATTTTCATCATTTTATGAAAAATGTCTTAACAAACGTGCCTGCCAGAGGAAGTTTTAGAATGGCAATGTATAAGTTATTCAGACGAGATATTGCACTATAGAGTCAAATATGCATATTGAAGCACTTCTAAAATGATTAGCTGCAAAGTGATCATTTCGAACTTATTGTAATTTTAAAAATCTATAGCATTGTTGGAGTAAGGGAACGCTTGGGGTGATGGGGCACATGAAGTAATGGGAATTTAAAAAATAGACATATAGACTTCTTGGAGTAATGGGAGACTTGGAGTAATGGGGCATTTGGTGTATTGGAACACTTGGAGTAAACTGGCACAACGATTGCTGTAGACGTTTTGGGTAACTGCCCATGGTTCAACGACTTCTACTATTTTTTCAACAACGGTTGGAATCAATTTTTTCCTCTCCTGAAAGGATTTTTTCTGAGTGCTTTAGAGGCTTTACATTAGACAGTCTGAAAGGACGAATCTAAATATTTTGATCAAAGTCCGGTGTCGTGATTCCAAAAATATGAATTTATATCAAATTTAAACGAATTCTGATCGAATTATGGTCGTTGAAACTTTTTTTTTCGATCAGAAATTAGACTGGTTCTTTCAAGTGTGAATGTTTGACAATAAAAACGTAGTATCACGACAAAGTGTTCAATTCAAATTCGTATGTGTTTATTTGATGTTCTACGTTAATTATTGTTTTTTCATAATAAAGGCTCAGTCGACCAGTCGTACAATATTGATGAACAGAAAAATTTAACATGCAGCCTCGACAAAATTTGCGGATGTAAGTTTTGTTAAAAACTACCAATAATTTGTTTACCTTTAATTTTCTATAGGAGGACATTTCCTGGAATTCTCAAAATCTAAAAAATTGAAATTTTCTCGAGTTTGCTTCATTTTGAGATGAATACAATGAAAGAAATGTTACATTAAGCATATCTCATAAGAAATGGGCTTGATGTTATTCTTAGATTAAATCAACAAATCTCACTGCATTCGAAAAGGGGTTAAAAATAAGTGCAAAATGATATCAGCAGTATCTCGAGTAAAGTATGGGGAAAATATATAATTTTAGCTCAATGAACATAATGGAAAACTGGCTAAGTAGACACTGGTCAAAATCTAGCTCTCAGCAACTTGGGCGGAAAATTAGCAACACAGACTACATAACCTTTCTCTGCAATCGCAAAATGACAGGGTTTTGAGGTGACAGAGTCAAATTACACACACGAATAAGTTTTGACCGAGATGCATCCCTGACAATTTCCCACACACGGAGTCACGAAAATTTTTCAAATTTCGAAGCAGTCGAAAATTTAGGAAAATATCAACAGAAGCAATGAATTTGAGGAAAAAATTAAATATTTGAAAACACAAAACATTTTTTCGCAATATTCTTTAAGGGGAATTTGCTGCCCTGTTTGGCATCTGTTTCGTTACAAGTGTAAGTGCCCTTATTGCGTTCAACTCGTGGATTGCTCGCCAACAAAGTACGTTTATAAATCACTTACTTTTCGCAATTTTTTCTGTACAACATTTCCAGTGGACAGCTGGTTTTTGATGAGACTGACACGATCTAAAAAAATCTTTGTAAGAAAATTCAACGAAAATCTATTTCTCGTGAAAATGAATGTTGCAAATATTCCATTGATATCATACGTGCACGTGGAGGGATTTGAAGGGTATTGACCCCAGTACATTTTCATTGATTCTCAGCAGATTCTTGCTGACCCTCAGCAAATTTGAGTCCCTCAACAATTTTTGAGAAGATGGAGAAGGAAAATGAGCAACAAAGAAGATAAGGTCGTCATAAGATTGAAAATGATACTGTAGTTGGAACGATCTTTCTGAACGAAACATACTTGATTCCAAAGCAGTAACATTAAAAGTTTAAAAGAATGTTGTCCTAGCAAATAATTTCACATATATGATTAATATACGTTGAAGAACATGCTGCCTGAATCTTAGAACACCCTTCTTTTTTCATTA
This sequence comes from Romanomermis culicivorax, assembly GCA_963922205.1. NCBI lineage: Eukaryota > Metazoa > Nematoda > Enoplea > Mermithida > Mermithidae > Romanomermis > Romanomermis culicivorax. The sequence continues at coordinate 412,385 of CAWUHX010000178.1, forward strand.
TCACGGGAGAAAAAAATTTTTTCTATCACACGCTGGCTGACCCCCAGCAGAATATCTATGCTGTGCATGTATGATTGATATCTCAATATCATCGATGTCTATTTAAAAAACCATATGCACCTGTATGGAAGTGCCATATGAATAGCAACAGGGGCCGGTTTCATCAAAGAGACTGAAGCTCCAGCTGAGCTGCAGCCTAAGCTGTAGCTTAACTCTATACATTGCGGTCAAGCATGTAGCTCAGCTGCAGCTTAACTCAGACACACAAAACATATCGAGAAAGTTAAGCTGCAGCTGAGCTGTAGCTTAACTTTGTACGTTATAACATTGTCGTTAAGGTGCAGCTGAGCTGCAGCTCAACTGCAATGGCATAACATATAGAGTTAAGCTACAGCTTAAGCTGCAGCTCAGCTGGAGCTTAAATTTATTTGATGAAACCGGCCCGTGGTATGGCCCACCATATGCCTTGCTGTACGACACCTCAAAAGATTTGCCAACCATACGGTTATCATGGAACCGTAGTCTGTATTTCTTGGAAGCTTCTAAAAAACGAGACTGGCCGAAAGACAAGTACTATTTGATTTTTTGGTCTAGCCACAAGTCATGATACAATTGACCATTTAAAAGTCAACTCGAGTAACCCTTAACAATTTTTGTCTCAAAAAGTTTTAGAGTTAGAGCAGAACAAAAGCTGAAAAATTCTTGTTTCTTTGGTAGAAAACTGTGATTTTCGATGAAAATAGTGCCAAAATGTAATCTGTTTTTTTTGAAATCCTTGTAAATGATAGCAGTGGAAAAAAGCAAGTACGATTCCATATTTTTCCGTCGTGTGGGACCAAAAACTTGTGACCATGCTCATCTAAGCTTCAACAATTTTTTGAGTAAAAATTTTTATCGCGAAACTATCCTGCAAACGACTTCAATGACGTTTCTAATTCTTATCATTTTTTACTAACAAGCATGAGAAACCAGAGTGTAAATACGACAATTGAACAAAAAATAGCACTGAAAATTGTAAATAATGAAAAAAATCAACTTTTCCAAAAGTTTCCATTCTACGCTTTTACATCTTGATTTTTAGTTCGAGAACAACAGCTTATTATAGAGCGTAAAGCGGGCGTCAGAACGGTGGCCATGTTAGAAGCGGAGGAAGTAATTTTCATTGTTTCCCACAAACGTGTGATGCAGTCAGGCGTTTCGGTTTCTCGAAGAAAGGAGATTGACCATGACAAGGAAGAAAGGAGATTGACCATGACAAAGAAGAAACGAGATTGGCCTTGGACAAAAAACTATGCATAAAAAATTTTTAGTCTTCTGCTTTTTGGCCAGCCGAAAGTCTTATTGTTTGGAGGTCTCTGGATTTCACATTATGTAGGACATATCTTTTTTTCAGGAATACAAGGCCTACGAACATGCACGGAATTGAAAACGGATATTTTTCGAATTTTGGTCAATTCTAACTAAACTATATTGTTCGAAAATTTAGTGTACCAGTAAAACTGAGCAAAATCACAACGTGTCGTTATCCATATAGATGAAGATTTTTACTAGTATATTAGAAAATGCCCCGATGGGGTAGAAAAAAGAGGAATATACTTGCTTGGACAGTTGCCAAACTAGACGAAGGAGTGGACTAGATCTTTGAGGACGAGTTAAAGTGTAAAAAATCCACTTTTCTTATATTGAATTTTTTTTCTTTCTCTTTAAAAAATTTTTCATGTCCGTGGAAAAGTATATTCCGCAGCTTCGTGCATTTTGTTCTCCCACACCATTGTATCAAACACAGTAAAATTTTTCCGGCTGAAAATTGTATGCAAGCTAATGGTCTTCACTCAAGTAGAAATGCTAAACCAATAGCAATACAGCATTGTAAGTCCGGACCGATCCGAGTATATGACTCTAACTCTAGCTAAAAATATTGAGTGACTGACATATTATAATCATTTTGTTTTTTTCAACTTATGCCTGTGATTGAAAAGGCGTCATAAAGCACTATGAAAAACCTATGATTAGTTGCACTAATCCAATCTGGGATTATTCTGAACGTCTGGATTAAATTGCTGGTCGGGTGTGCAAAATACTTGAGTAACGTGAGTACTGTGACGACTGGTTACCCAGGGCATAAGATTTCCAAAGTGTGAAGCACTAAAGCCCTAATCCTCAGTTTCTGTTAATCACAATGTCAAGATTATTTCCTTGCAGAACAATACTCACATCAGGCTTACCTCGGTTCATACTTCTGCTCGTCGCTCGGCGAGCACAGTTCCGAGCAATCAGCGCGCCGAGCATGCTCGGCGAGCAAATATTTGCTCGGCGGGCCGAGCCCCGAGCACAAAAAATTTGCTCGCAATCTGCGCGCCGAGCATGCTCGGCGAGCAACACGTGTTATAGGTGTAGGCACGTCGCAGACTGGGCTAATTTATCAAAAATTGAACAATGCGTGCACGACCAATGCGAAATTTGGCGCCCTCTGATCGGTCGGTAGTAGGGATGTATCGGACCAAAGAATATCGGGGCGGGTCACGGATCGGGTCGGTACAGAGACCTCTAGCAAACCAGGTAATGGGTCAAAGAAATATGTTCAGTTCATAAAGTGTAACACAAGCACATACTCGCTCCATGTTACACGCTTGTTTATTATTTATTGTAACTAACATTGAAAATGAAAAATGACTCATCTTATTACTTTTGAATACTAATTGCTGTTTTGAGAAACGCGAAATGAAACGAGACTGGGAAATGAGAAAAAAACAAACATTTCTTTTATTCAAGACAAAAAACGAAAATCAATCCAATCTACGATTATAGGAAATAAATAAAAAATGTCTGGAATGATAGCCAAGGATGACATGTCTGCGGAAAAATGTTAGTTTAGAATTTCATTTTTTGCTCAATTTCAAAAACTGCTCCTTTCTTTCTCTCAGGTACAAGACCTATTTCGTCTGTTTTTTATTAAATGCTTGTAAATTGAAGAATGACCAACATCAGTCATTGTTCACACGAAAGTTTTACTATAGAACTTTTTGAACACAATAGAAGTTACGGAACACTCAATTTGAAACACTATTTTATCTCAAACAGTTTTGGACTCCATATCATTGCTTTTAACATGATATTGTTGAATAATTCTTCGCGAATGATAGAAATTGAACGATTTTTATGCATACTTTTTCGGGAGGTGAAAGCTAAAAATTGTTCATCAACCATTGTTTCATAATGCATTGAAGGAAAAAATCACATTGTCATTAAATTCAACGTTTTTCTTGTCTAAATAATAACTAAAAGAGGTCTAAGATTTACACTTGCCCAGTAAATAATCACATGCAGGGCTCATTAATGCAAGAATTGCCACAGAAAACAGGATATTATCGATCATAGCTCGCCCAAAAAACCCCCGGCCCATATTTAAAAAAGTCAATTATCAGCCAATGCGAATACATCGATCATTCCCTACCTTCTTTGGAAAACTATTGCGAAAATTATATTTTTGAAATGTATGTAATAATGACTAAAGTAATTTCATTTAGAGAAAAATTTTATTTGTCTTTCCTTCTAACAGTGAAAATGTTCAAATGAATGCATTGATCCGTGACATTCAAGGCGTAGATGTATCCTGAATAACGGTCAAGGTCAAATCTTTTTCCCTCCTTCGGGTCAGAAAACATCGGGTAGGATCGGATAGCATACCTGGTCAAAAGGTCCGATGAATCCCTAATCGCTAGGTTTATTTGTGGGATTTCACTCTTTCGCTGTAAAATTTTCGCCATGTCGAATAAACTTATCAGATAATGAAAAATTTGAACTTATAGTACTGAATGAAAAAGAGTTCTTGTGGAACGTTTAATCCCCTGATTACATGGATGTCAGTAAAAAACACCGTGTTTTCAAAGAAATTCAGTAAGAACTAAGTATTCAATGCATTGATTTTATGGTTCATACATGGAAAGAAATAAGTATGCATTCTGCGGGAAAAATTTGCTCGCGAAGTATGAACCAACTCCGAGTATGCTCGGCGAGTATGCTCGGGGTAAATTTGCTTGCCGAGCAGAAGTATGAACCTGGCTTAAGATTTGCTAATACTAAGGTATAAGCCCAGATTCAGGAATTGCAGTCTAGAAATGAAAAAAATTTAATAAAATAGTGCAACCCAACTGCACGAGATGGGGATTATCCTGAAGACACTGAGATCATAGCAAACACTTGATATCATTGACATGCTAATGCAACTGCTGAAACTCAAGCGGTTGTTTTTCTGTTCAAGATTATCTTTGAGCTCGAGGTTATTAAACCTCTCGTAGATACGGACCCTGGTTACAGTCATTGCGCACTATCTGCAAGCAGAGCAACGGGATAAAGCATGCAAAAATGCCTTTAAAAAGTTTTTCATTCAGCCATGCACATACTACCTTGACACAATTATCATTGCCAAACTTTTGTCTCTAAATGGATGCATGTTTGATTTTACATGAAACAAAATTGTATCAGGCACCCACATATGAGACACTATTCACTAATTACTCATCTCTATTTCTGCTAATGTGATGAACAAACTTGCTCTGCCCTATGCCATGGGATTTAAGTGTATTATAGTCCTTGATCAACTTCTGCATTGAATATGACACATTGAACAAAAAGTATACCTATAGCGTCTGTTGAATGACAATGCCATATTTATAAGGCAAGGATTCATGTCAATTACGCATTTGAATTTAAGATTTTTCCCTCATCTGTAAAAGCTCAGTGCAGTTGGAATTATACATGTGCGAGGGTGATATGGAGGTACGTACCCCAGAGTTTTGAAATTGTCACGAGTATCTGGTAAAAATCTGGACTTTTTTCAATCCTTCACTGTGACATCAATTTTTGATATTGTGTAAAGTGAGTTACTCCATTGTAAAGAGCATGACATCTATATATAAGTAATGGAATTTCTTTTTTCTTGCACTCACTTTTTGCTTCTAAAATGCCGTCGAAAGAAGAAGCTTTACATTCTCGCGTGTACAAGTTTTATTCTAACCACTTAGATGAAGGCAAACAATTTACGTTTTCTCATTTCAAAAACGAAGGCGTCCCAATAAGTATGATCTAAAAAGGCTACAAAGATGCCACAAAGGGATGCCGATGGTCAACCATTTAATTGTCATCCTGGATCTGGCAGAAAGCCAAAAATTATTACAAAAACCAAGCTGAAGCTGCTCACTCCAGCAATCAAGTATAGTTGCTCTATGATCATTCACCTGACCGCCAGAAAATTTGGAGCTTCGAAGTTGCACATACACGGAATTGTTCAGAAGAAGTTAAAATTACAGTATATGAAGAAAATCCCAATTCTCACTACACCTAATGTTCGAATTCAACTTGCAAAAATGAAGTGTGGCCAGCTTCTTTGATGTTTTGATGAAAAACATTTCATCAATGATGATGAGTCATATTTTACTTTCTCACACTCCTCGATAAATGGTAGTGGCGAGTTTTACACTCAGAACATATCAGGTACACTTTCAGATGTTAAATTTCTTAAAAAAGTTAAGTTCGAACAGAAACTTCTGGTTTGGGTCACCATCGGGCCTGATGGCTTGTCACAAGCTTTCATTTCCAAATGCGGCTATGCCATCAACGCTCAACATTATTTGGGGGAATGCATTAAGTGTAGGTTGATCCCTTACATCGCGCCAAGTACACAAAGATTTTCAGTTCAACGTTTGGGTCGACAATCGTGGATCGGACGAGGACTTCAACGAAGTACTGGTGGTGAGGAAATTTGTCGTTTTTTTACATGCAAGAAATTACGAATTTTATGAGACAATTCTCATCTGACGAGGAGAATATCACAGTCTAATATATGATGAATATATGACGATTTTTTTCGATTTGTGAAAAATCGGTACACTTCAGGATAAAACTAATTTCACCAATGAATTCAGCGATGCTGATTTCATATTTTTCTACCTTTAGGACATGGGAAAACAAAAATTCGAATTTTTATGAATTTTTTTCATTTTCATTTATAACATGCATTTTTGGGCCGAAAATCGCCGATTTTTTTCAATTTGTGAAAAATCGGTACACTTCAGGATAAAACTAATTTCACCAATGAATTCAGCGATGCTGATTTTATATTTTTCTACCTTTAGGACATGGGAAAACAAAAATTCGAATTTTTATGAATTTTTTTCATTTTCATTTATAACATGCATTTTTGGGCCGAAAATCGCCGATTTTTTTCAATTTGTGAAAAATCGGTACACTTCAGGATAAAATTAATTTCACCAATGAATTCAGCGATGCTGCTTTCATTTTTTTCTACCTTTAGTAAATCAGGATACTAAAATTCTAGTTTTGGGAGTGTCTCTGGATTTATATGCATCTGTGCAGGCAAATACCTCTAATTTGCCTAGCACTGGAGATAAAAATGCTTGTATGAATGTAGATCAACTCACTTAAGCCGGGTATATACTTACCCGAACGCACGTGCGCCGCCGATTTTTTAGCGGGCCCCGCAATTTGCGGCCCGGAAATTGAAAGCACAATCGGGTGCCGGGCGAAAAAATTGCGGGACCCAATAATTTTGCGCATGCGGGCAAGTAGAAACCATTTCTACTTTTTCGCACATCTGTAAATCATGCAGATCAGGAACCGCCACCGCAGTACAGTAAAGTATTGTTTTTTGCCCATGGCGCACGATTGAACTTCATTCTCGAGCCCCCCGTTGGTGCGATGCGATCACATGCGAATATTTTTAGCTTGTTTCTGAAACGGGGGGAAAACTTTGGACTGTTTCCCAAGTTGGGGAAAACATTTTCGGATGCACGGTAGGAAATTCAAAAAATATTACCCACAGAAAATACATGGCTACTGTCCCTGGCGCGTTTTAAAAGGCAATGTCATACGTTCGGGGGAGGGGCACCGTTTTTTTCCCCTCAAATGGGGTGTTTTGAGGAAAAAAATTTCGAAATGAGGAAAAAAATTTTGGGTATGAATCTCATTGAGGAAAAAATTTTGGCGAATTCAAAACCGAAAAGATGCGTTTTGGTGGACTTAAAAGGGTCAAAATTTCCGGCGCTTGGTGTCGATTATGGGTATAATCTTGACTAGTTTCTATCAGGCGCGTCTGTTAGCATATCATACTTGTAAACTATCGTTTTTTGCTCATGGCGCACAATTGTACTTGATTTTCCAGCCCTCCCTCACACCCATACGCGTACGGTTAAGTATATCCAAATGCGGCCTGCAATAAGGCCGCATGCGCTTTTTTGGCTGAAGTATATTTTGACAACCCCCATTTTGGCCGCACATTGGCAGGTCGCAAAACTGCTCCACAGGTGCGTACAGGTAAGTATATACCCAGCTTTATGATAATTTCGAAAAGACGTTCTGCCGCTATAGGCACGTACATTCTGACCAATGTCGATTTGACCTGTGGCAATTGCGTCTTCAAAATCTTTTGAAACTTCCATAACGGCCGACGTTACAGACGCCCTTCGAACTTGATAGGCGCCGACTAAGGCGAAATTGGTATCATTTTGGGCATTGTAGGTGCGTATTGTATCCATAATTTGGTCTGAAATATGATGGTCCGATTTTTGAAATTTGAGATTGACAAACGTCCACAACGTTTTTTTGCTCGGTGTATTTTTTCATAAACTTTGATATAAGTCAAAATATGTTCGAATATCGGGGCTCATAACAGTCATGGATAGCCCACATTTGGCGTCCAGTAATTTGATCAGTTCATATTTGATCCCACCCTCATCTGTAAATTTGCGAACATATTTCAATTTGCTCTTATAGATGACCTCCGGACGAGCGCCGTTCACGTACAGAACCATGGCCGAAATAAAATATAAAGGGAAGTTGTAATCACTCTTCGAAATATGGCCATTTCTAACGCAAACATCTCGAAAATGTGCCAAAACCCTTTCATCTCGAATGAAAGACAAGCATTCCTTGTAGCTCATGGGGGCTACTGTATCTATAGAAGCTGCTTCCATCCTAGAAAACAAAAAAATTATTTTCCAACATTTTAAAAATTAAACAACACATATCTGAATGGAGTTGGGTTCCATCTTTCCATGGTTAATATCCAAAAAATGAGTGATAAATGAATATTCCAACCAAAACTGAGAAAAAATCAAGTTTTAAATTTACTGAAATCAAAGAAATGGAAAGGAGCAACTTTTAAGGGGAGCATAAAAACTGAATAGGAATATTCAGAATTAACATTGGTCAAAAACATAAGATATGTGCATAAGATGTTCAATTTTCAATCAGAAACTCAGGCTTTTTGGATTTGGCTCTTCTTTGAAAAAATCTTTTGCATGCTCAAAGTATTCGTTAGCTCATCCATAAATTTTTGTTTCGTTTGTTGCCTGTCAGGATCCTTGGTTCGGTATGAATTTTCAATCGCATAATGTAGAAAACGAATAATTTATTGGTATAGCCCTTTGCCAACGAAAACGATCCAACCTTGGTTAGAATGGCAAAAAGGCTCGTGACATTTAAGGCCAGGCCTGTAAAAATGGGAGTGTAAAATGTGAAATGCAAAATCAGCTTTTTCCCCTTCAGCTACTACAGACGACTCCGGATGTAAAATTTTCGGTTGGATAAAATTTTCCATCGGATTTTACGATAGTTCCATTCTACTTAATGAAGCAGATTTCACGATAGTTCAATTCTATTTGAGAATAATATTTTGAATTTCTAGGAAGCTTGTAAATTGGCGAACCACAACAAAACAATGTTTTCTGTTTAACGTATTAGAAGATTACTATGGTTTTTTGATCAAATGTTTTCCCAGAAATTATATTATACAGGACTGATCAAGTATTAGAGTTATGATGTGAAAAATCAAGCAAAAAATTGGTTGTAAAATTACAAACCAGCTTCCATAGAATTTCAAAAAAAACTCCAAACGCTAAGTGAAGAATTTCGACAATTTTGTCCGCAAAAGTTAGCGTAAATACTTTTTGAGTTTTTCCTGTGATTAAATTTAAAAAGAAAAGGCTTATGTATAAAGACAACCGACGCCTCTATATTTTTCTGTATCAATTTTTGGCTGGCCGAGTCCAATGTATCATAATTCAATCCACTCTGTGGCCAGGGCAGGTCCTTGAGGAAAATAGCTCTCTTAGAACCATGAAAAAATAAATTAGAAATAACAAATATCGTGAAAACATGCCAATAATTGATTCAAAAGATTGCAAGATTTTATACTGCGTTTGGTCTTGAAAAATAGCACATTTCAGTCATTTGCAGACACATGTCAGTTACATTTTTTATAAGATGCATATAAATTGGAAAATTTCAAAAAAGAGACATCTCCAATTTATTTAAAGGATTTAAAAAAATAGTCTTTGCGATGCTTTTTGACACGAGATTTTTACGTTAGTTGTTATCTTGGAAAATTGTCAGTTTTTTTCTGAAAGCATTTCTTTATCAGAAAAATTACCAAGCAAATTTGATATTAAATTTATCGTCAAAATTTCGCAATTTTTTGAAAAATATAAAATTCTGCGGTGCCCAAATTTCTGTTTCTGTAAAAACTGATGAAAGTATGTGGTTTTACTTCGAAACAATTCCAAAGTTCTTAGTGCTAAATAGTGGCAAAATTCATAATTTCAATAAATTAAACAAATTAAATTCATTAAATTTTGAAAAAACGGCTAATGTGTATTGCATCCAGAGCTGAAATAGAGCCCTGGAAAAGTGGTATCTATAGTTAGTTCTTTATGAAATGCTTCTAAAACGAAAAATGAAGCATATAAGTTGTGAACTTGGAATCTTCTACGTGAACTTTTAATGGCAAAATTTTTTACTCAAAAAATTACTCAGTGTTGGTCGTTTTTTATACCAGCTGTGGACCGAAAGTTTGATCGGTGCAGATTTGAAGATCATACTCCGCTGATTATTTGGAATTTTATGTTTCTTCATTGATTTACTCTTGATTATCATTTTGGTTTTCACCCTTTATGCTGCCTCAAATGTGTCGTCGCCATCTGGTCAGTCGCCATCAACATCGATTGACAATCGCAGCTATTGCTCAACGCCATTCGATCACGTTTTGCCCGAAGTTCAGCAACTTACGGCCGCCAGACACTTGGTTTGGTGCACGTCCGACGGAAAATTTTACATCCAGGTAAGGGCAAAGCCTAGAAGAATTTTGTCATACTGTAGAAGATATAAGAGCTGTTCTAGTAAAATACATATTGCTCAATTCCGTTGTTTCTAAATAAGACTTGGAAGGTAAAAAGATGGGACAGAGAAAAAACACGTTTTTTGTCGCAAATAACATTCTATTTTAAGGAAAATAGGAACTCACGTGCACTGCAGGTTTTCAACATTTACGTTTATGAATCTCATTTCAAAACAAATGGACTAAGTATATGGACCTTTGGAGAATGGAACTTCACAGTATGCTTGCTTATAACCTCCTGAAAATTCCTTTACAAAAATTCGAAACAAATACATTCAAATCATTTTTTATCCGGTGCCAAACCGCCTGGATTTTTTGTTTTATTTAAAAAGACTAGAAAGTTACAGTAAAACTTGAATAATATCTGCGAAAGTTCAGATGAAAAAACTTACTTATAACAAGCAATGCAGTCTGTTGTCAGCAAGTGAGGAAGATATCAGTGTTTTTTCGGGCAATGTTCTTAAAGTTACAGTAATTTCTTTTCCACTATTCGGTAAAACTGTCAAAAAAATCATTCAGCGACTTTAATCAAGATCAATATTTTTTTCAATTCGCAGCGCCGTCCAACGTCACATTGACCATAAACGACGCCGAAGGATTCATCCACTGGTTCCACAACCATGGCCCGGGAAGCAGCGACCTGGCATCAATCGCCTCGCCATTTCTAGTCAGTGACCAGAATGATTCTTTGTTTTTATCATATTGCTTTCGTACTTTTTTATTTAGTTTTATTTAGTTTTTGTAGCTTTTTTTTCTAAAAAATCTGAATGGGATTTTATGTGCCACTTTCCCACAGTTCAATCCTTCTATTGGCACCATAATTCAGAAAAAAACTCAACACAGTTAGAATCAAACATGTGTGAGAGGGGACATGGGGGTACAAACTTCCACAAGGGTTTTGAAACTGGAAAATTTTTTGGAAGTGTGTATTCGAAGCACTTTTGACAAAAGATTTTTTTAAACAGTATTCTTCATGATCTTGTCGCCCGACTTTTCCGTCTTCTAAATGAAAAGACATTTCTCTTTTTCAGAATACAAAAGCTCAGTCGACGTGCCGTGTTGGAGAACATGGTAATCGAATGTGCAACCAAACAGATTAGAATTAGTGTTCCAGAAAACTATTTTATTTAGTATTAAGCTCGGGGATAGGGAATTCGTCGAATTTGATTAGGTAAACTTATCAATGTTGGTGAATTTTTTATCATCTTCATTTCTATTCTGTACTAACAGCAATTTATCCAATAATTTCTGGGAAAAATCAAAGTTTACGGATTCGAATTTATTGTGCAAAATATACCGTACTTACAGGCATTCCTTTCCCATGTCCTCTGACCAGCATGTTGTTGCATAGAAATAATACTCTGAACATATCGGTATGTCTACCAAGGCCTAAACCAAAATATGAAAAATAATTGAACTGATGATACAATATGCTACAACAGAAGTGGCATCGGGGTTAAGGAGCAAACAATAATAATGAATAATTACGTAAAATATCAAAAACTTAAAGTATAATAAAAAACGAGCTACCATAAGAACAGCCCTAAAAAAGTGGCATCCATGTGCCATGTGCTGATCACAACAAAAAAATTCAAAAACTATATAAACAGCAGCTAAGATGAGCCTTTTTTTGTACAAAACACGCATGTGGGAAAATTGTACCTTTTACGCAATTTCAAAAATAAATTTCTTAGAAAAACTGTGATTCTTTGGACAAAGGTCAAAAGGTCAAAACAGAATTACTGAATGAAAAATGAACAGCTATCGAACCGAAAAAATTGCTTACTGAAAATATATATCCTTGAAAGATAAGGAATGCAAAACTATAGGGAATTTCTAAAAAATCTGTTGAATACAGATTTTTTGCATTTTAGATCATTTTAGATCACATATCGTTATCATAGTTTTTCAATTGTATGAGGTGCACGAACACACACGAGTTTGGAACAATCAATTTTAAATTTTAGATTTAATGTATCCTATTTACTGAAAATTTACTTCCTGGGTAAAACGTATAAAAATGAGTGAATGTCCATATTGATGGAGACTTGAAAAGAGGATAAGTTAGAGTAAATCGTCATAATGATCAGTCAGTGAGAGGATGCATGGTTAATCATACATTTTCTGAATTCCCTACCACTCAACTTCAACTTCATACTGATATGTGATGATGAAGCTGAACAACTGAAATTTTTCTTTCTGAAAATTGTCAGGAGGTACATTGACAAGTTTTGAAAGGCTTTTTGCCAGTGGTTATAATAAGAATTCATTGTATTATTGGCCTTACAATCGCACACAAATCTGACACACTTTTATCAGAATAACACAATATAACACACAATAATACAGTGTTGAGCAACGTTTTGGTAGTGTACCTACTACCTTTTTCAGTCTCAGAACATAGGAGTGCATTGAAGAACCTGAATAAAGGAATGAGTGGAGTGGCAAAACATTGTCAAAAGTGTGAGTGTAGGCCAAGCATTGATAACACAAGTATACTGGCCCATGGAAGCAACACCTTGAAGAGAAAAATTAGGGAGACAAGGAGAATGGAAGAAGCAGGTTCCAGCAATGTAGGAACAAAAAGCATTGAAATAGGCCAGACATGGAATAGAACCTCCTTGAGGTAAGGAATGCAATAGCCCTGCAGCTTAAATGGATGATCTAACCATGCAAATATTGGCCCTGATGGCCCAGTGATTGCAGCTTCCGATTCACAAAGTTCAGGGATCTTTTTTTAAACCGCAGTGCAAGCAAGGATTTATTGAAAATTATTCTTATTGTCATAGCCTTAGGAAGGTAGTAGGTACACTACTGAAATGTCACTCAAAACTGTATTATTGTGTGTTATATTATGTTTTTCTAATAAAGGTGTTTCACATTTTTATACAATTGTAAGGCCAATAATAGCCAACAAGGAGGCACATTGAATCACCCATGATTTCCCTAGTGATAGTCCCAAAATTTACAGGTTGGTGATAGTTTTTAAACAGTAGTTCCATAGATATAGTCTGATTTTTAAATGCTATTTATGGAGATAGTTTAAAGCAACCTGCTACATGTAATCGCATCTACAGAGTTTTATGAGTTAATACAGTAGGTGAAAAATTTCTTCAGAACGTATTAGAAGACAGTTTTAGACCACAAAATTGTAGGAAAGTGGTAATCATTTACTGTCCAACATCAAAGCTTGTTGTAATTACTGGCCCGTATACCCTGGCAACCTGGCTTCGGTTCTTAGGAGATCCTAACTTACTTCTCACCCTAATGCTAACTAGGTGAGATGTGAGAGACGTGAGAGATGTGAGAGAGACATATATAGAGTACCTAGTCAAAGACGATGGTGGAATGAAGTTATTATTATTGAAAAACAAACACAACACAGACTAGAAGAATACAAAAAGTGCCACAACTCGTCAACTATCAAGGTTCGAGCTGATAGCCACAGGCACCTGGAAAATTCCATGCGGCTCCTACACTGCCTACCAAAAGAATAGTACAGGCTTCGGCCAGAATCAAGATACACTGAAGGACAGGTCTCGCTGTCCAGGAAACTACACACTAGTACCCAGAAAATGAACGTTAAACAACTAAATGCAGGTGGCGTAGGATGCCACAAATATATGTACCACGGAAAAAAGCCACAAAGACCTCTAGACTGAAAACTGGCATACGCCAACAAAGTAAATATTGCACATGAACAAAAATGGCAAATGGTGTCAAACGACAACTAAACACAGTTATGCAAAACATTCTTGTCCATTTTTAGTTTTTTGTACCAAAAATAATATGACACAAACCATTTTGAAATATTTGTTTACCTAATGAAAAGTGAACCTACTTTAGCAACAAAGAACTTTAGAAGTGAAATGGTAATAAACAGAGGACCAAAGGTCAGAGGAATTTACCCTCTGACATGTTGGACACTAATTTTATTGCTTATAAGATGTACTAAGACTTTAATGACCAATTAATTTAAAAATTATTTAGTCAAGGTACATTGCATTGTTCCATACACTGGAAAATCAAAATTCACAGCCTAACGTGCTCATATTTTTAAGCTTTTAACTTCGGATCATTTTTGGTTTATATGTACATTCAAAGATATCTCAACCAAGTGAAGTTCGACACCAACTAACCAATGTTGAGTAGACGGGACTGAAAATTTGGAAAAAAAATTTATGTGAGTATATTGCATTTTGACAAACCGTTGGTGTAATTAAAATAAGAGGACAATGGGCTCAGGTGACACTTGGATAGCATCATTTAGTGGAACAGTATCATAGCTCATTTGGTTTCACATTTAATTATAAACTTACCACAGCTGATTTGTTCACCAGATGCTCCACTCCACTTTTCAATACATGAAAAATGATTTTGTCATAGTCTCCTGTTTCGAACTGACCAGCTTCCAAGATATGGAAAAATGAAATCAATAACGTTATGTTTATATAAACTGTTCACTCATGATAACAACTAATTTACTTTTCGGATAAGCTTATTCACGAGTATTTTTTTAAAAATGGCAAACATTGTGGAGAAGTACTTTCCAGCCATGAAATTTATTATCATCGCCGTGATTATTTTTTTATCGATTAATCTGTTGATTGAGCCGGCTGAAGGTATAGTATCCACAATAGAGTATACTTACAGAACTAGGGCCTGTTTCATCAAAGAGACTTCAGCTCTAGCTGAACTCTGTAACTGACCTTCAACGATATTTTGTGTGTATGTGTTAAGCTGCAGCTGAAGTGCACCTTACTGGCAATGGCATAGCATATAAAATTAAGCAACAGCTTAGGCTGCAGCTCAGCTCGAGCTGAATCCAGTTTGATGAAACTGACTCCCAAAGTTACCATTGTTCATCAATTCATCATCGTTTTATTGCCCAACTTCATCAAAATCCTGCTCATGTGCATAATTTTCCAATATATTCTCTGTGGATATGTGTTAAACAACGCATAGCCTGAATATGTTGTTCTACTGTCGTTTTTACCATCAGGATCGGCTTGTGACAAAGATTGGCGAAACGGCAAACTGTCATGTGGAGGATGTATCGAACCCTACAATAAACTGCATGAGCCCGTCTGTGTATGTTATCATGGCGAATCATGCGACAGGATTGAGCATTGCAAAACTCGATGCTGAAAGCTTCCCAATTGAAAGATAGCAAAACTGAAGATTGGTCAATTTTTTATTCGTATTTTCGAACGTCTCCAGTCACTATTTCTTGTTTTTATAGATTAATCATTCTCATATGACATTCTTCGAAGCAGATATCAGTTTTCAGAAGATTCAATAGTTCAAATAAAACAAATCAAATAAACGAAGTACACATGTTCAAATTGATTGACGGGTTGTTAAGAGATAATGCTTTGTTTTTCTTGGAGATCGACATATTTCTGACGTCGACAAATATCTTACCCATTTTCTTTAATATATCAAATAGTGAAGAACAATGGAAAGCTACCGACTCTTTTGCTTTGAAAGGAAATGTGCACTGTTTTTTCACTGAATCATGAGGAAGAACTGGAAGTTTATCTTTTTGTAACATACACTTTCGAAGATTTGTTGATAACTCTGAAATCTTCAGCAGATCATGTGACATTTATCAATTCGCATTTGTAATACAAGCGCAATGTTCTCACGATGGAGACTCTCTAAGTGAAAATTCTGAAATGATAATAGCCCAAAGTACCCTGAATAATGTTAGACTGACCATGATGAACCACAGATCTTCGTTACCTTCAATTTGCATAAGTGTACATGAAGCCCACTGAAATGAGAAAGTCTTCAATCAAGAAGGCAATCTACTCTCACATCATTTTCGATCTGGGATCTCTTCAGCTCCATTCAAGTTTAGAACTGCGCATTTCAACGGGTATCAGAGATGAATGCTTGTCCTAATCGACATTATTGTTGTGCTCTCAATTATTGGTCTAACACATGTCTTATAATTTTGTCCGGGCTGCAATTCTGTTTAGGCAAAATATTTACGCAAATTTCGGTAGAAACGTGACCTATAGGAAAATGGATAAATGTAACATATTTGTTATGCTTATAGGCTGTCAAGAACACTATAACATGTAAATGACTGAAATTCCCGCCCGGAAACCTTCATTCATCAGTGTGCACGAACCTTGGAGAGTGCCAAAGTCATATCTCAAATACTTTTTTTACCACGTGTTAGTAGAAAACCCATAACAGGCAAGTGTCGTTCAGTTATGATTAGATACGATACAATTGTTAAATGGTGGGCTGAGTATAGCTGAAACTGCCCCAATACTGACTAGTGTATGCCAGACATAGAAATGTATTCTTTTTCCTTACTTCCTCAGTTGAGCAACGAGGAGTTCTTGGGAATTCATCATATCAATATTGACAAATTTCCGCTGAAACTGCACACTAACGGCCAGTCCCCGTCGTGTGTTACCATCCCCAACAGTGATCGACAAAGATGGCTGGCTTCGGAATCAGTGGTCTTCCAAGAGAAAAGGTTCTACAGAAAGAAACGTTGTGTACAATACAATTAGTTTAATAATAAGCTTCATTGTGTTACCACATGCATCGTTGAGTTCAGAGTCTAAATGAATAATCATTATGTTCAAATCTGTGCACTTTCTATGGAAGAATAAAGCACCTATAACTCTAGAACTAAGCAAATTTTGTCTTTCCTAAATAAGAGACCTTACTGCTCAATTTACGAACTTTCAATGGCACTTACCAACGCAATAAAAGTTGAATAATCAACACTCATCAGTAGAAACAATTATATACATCAGTTCAGATGAAAAAATGGGCTCATCTGACAGAACAACAATAAATGAGGACATCTACAAGCAGTAAACGAGTGTGATATTTTTATCTACGCCCAATAAGTGTTAGAATTCTAGACTGATGTCCGCAATTAAAGCTAGACAAAAAGAGTCGAACACAATATTCGTCTGGCACCAGGCAGAGACATGTTTTCGATTCTTTCATGCAGAAAAACATATTATCCCATGTTAATATCACACCATATCACAAACATGCCACAGAATTCTGTACACAATGAAAAACTTGTTTTGATCCAATTCGAAGTCGAACATAGTCTATAAACTGCCTATAAATTCACCCCATTTCATCAGGAAAAATCATTATTCACCATTGAAGAAATTATTTCGCTATTGTTTTGGTGCACTCATGAAGCTGCTTGGCACTCTATTCATTTTATTCCATGTAGTTTATGATGGCACTGCTGCACCATATCCCAATATGATCACAGCCAATTGTGGAACACGCATCGTGATAACTAGCACAGGTTCATGCAATTAACGCACGATTTTTTCACACAGCATCAACCTCGCTTTTCTAGATTATTCTTTCTCGAAAATCAATGCATTGAATTTCGAACTTGGTAATATTGGGAACAAAGGCATACCGAATAATGTTTTTTCGCTCTTTAGTTTATACGGTAAATAACTTGTTGTTGAGAGTTTCGTTTTACATTTCTTGTTCATTTGGCAGATGCAAATGCTACTTACGTCAGAAATCCGTGCGTTATTATCGACAGATTCTCATCGGTGGAAAATTTGAATTTTTCCCATAGCCGAAAGTTGATAGGTATGGTTGTACAGACTACGAATGCCAGTACTGCTGTTGTTGTGGGTCCCCGCGGTGAAATTATAGCTGATGTCATTTGTGGTAAACAACAACTACACAACCTGTCCATGTCAAAAAATAAAGTACTCACAGATTTTTTGCTGGCCAATCTTTGAGGAAAACAATGATTTCCTCATCCATGTCATTGTTTCTGCTTCATATCCTGAAAAATTTTGTGTTATTCAGCCACTGTAGAAATGTCCTATTATTGATAGGAATAAACAGATTACACGTAGAAAGTCTGGTTTCTGAGCTTTCATTGTCAATATCGATGGTCATGAGCTATAATACTGTTGCCATAGAAAATTTCAGTTTTCTGAAACTTGATGACGACGACTCTGAGCGTTTTTTGATTGGGAACGGGGTGATGTAATTTAACTCTGCAATTTTGTTATGTTCTTGGAAGCCAAGTGAGCCACAACCAACGCAAAAATAGGTGCTTTTGCATTAAGCTGTACCGAAAAGTTAGAGAATCTCGAGTATTTCTAATGCACATTTGTAGTGAAATTTGGTTAGTTAATACAAAGGACTACAACTCACACTGCAATTTTGGGCTGCCCTTTGTTTTGGTTGCTGAAACAAAGTTCTGGCAAATGGTTACATGTCGAGTTTTTATTAGTAAAACCATTGTTTATATCAAGATCATTCGACGACGTGTCCTTTTCTCATTACATCATGCGACCTTATACAAAAGCCCATTTTTTCCGAATGAGCCCCGGATGGGAGAAATATGTTCATGAAAATGAGAGACACACTGCGTACTTTGGCGTCTCTTTTTTCCAGGTGACTGTAGCTGACAGAGCAATTTGATGGAAAGATTTTTAGATTATACGGATTTCACCGAATTTCATTCTATTTCGAGGTTCATTTGAAAATGAATGCAAAATGCATGATTGACTACTGTTGAATACTATTCAACTTCACTGACGCAGGTACTGGAGGGAGCCTTTGGTTGTGCTGAGATTGTTGGGGTATATGTGATCATCCCAACTGTTTTACGCCCAAATCCACAGATCCAGCGCATCAGAAACAGAATGTTTGGTGTGGGTCTCGAGTCTCAAACCCCCAAATTTCTGCACACCAGGCACGCGCCTTACCAACAGTGCTAACAGAGTCAAAATCATGGCTCGGAAATGGTGGTAGTAGCAGTGGTAATGTCAGGAGGGAGTAGTGCGTGATGACCAGCGAAACAAGATTAGGACCGTGCAAAAGCAACAGGGCCTAGAACCCGATTTTACTGGAGTAGTCCTACACAGGTGGAATGTGTGTATGAGCATAAAACAACCCTCCCTTTTTTTAGTTACAGTTCCATTGACGTGGATACAGATGCTGAAGGGACTCCTGCCTTGTACCATAGCTTCCAGGGCCTCGAAAAATTTTAGGATTAGGAATAAAATACACCCTATAGGTGTGAAATGTGCATCCATATAAAGCGCACGCTCAACATGACAACATTAAGTCACCAAAAATAGGAACTAGAATCTATCTAAAAGTAGTTGTTTATAGAAGAATACGTCGTCAAGCTCAGACAGTCGCATAATAAGAAACAGATTTTTTACATGTTACCCGATGACAAACACAGTGTTTACGGGTTCGATCGTACTTGGGGTTTCAGCAAATGGCTCGGATGCGCATTCGAGACCAAAATCAGAACCGTTCAATTGTATGTTTCGATTCAAAAGAGATCCCCTTCGAGCGGTAATTTTGAATATTTACAAATTTTGGTAGTTTTATCGTAAAAATTTAGATAAAGCTACATGTGAAGATGCTTTGCGAAATGCTCAGGCACGTTCCTCTTATGAAAATCAGGACAGAAGTAAGAAAGATTTCACATGAAATTCGAATCACTAACTATGCCTTTTCATTACAGGCTACGATGCGTATCACGGACATCCAGTGATCATAAGTAATTTTATCAAAGTTCAATTATTGAAAAATATATTTTACATGATTTCAAACAGTTCCAAGCAGCGGAACGGCGCTGGGAAATTTGGCTTGCAGGTAGCAATCCGAATATCGATGGCTGATTTCATAATGCACCAAGACCCCCAAATATTTACAGGAAAAAGAAGTCCGAACAGTTCTTACAGAAAATCGAAACAACATGGAATATTCATATAGCTAATAATCTAACAACATATTTGCCCAACAATCTGGCATGGATGGATTGCATAAGGTAGCACAAGTTATCGTACAATGATTGAATATGCACTGCTATGAACGTTTCTAAATCATACATTAAAAAAACAGTCAGAATGCCATAATGAAAAATTCCTATATGAATATCCTACGAATTTCTCGTAATCGATAAAGGTGGAAATTTTGGGTGCAGTAATTTTCAACTTACAAATTTTATATTTCGATATTTTACTGTTGATTGTTAGCTGCAACGCTCAAATATGGTTATTCAACTGCTAGTTGCGCCCTCCGCGTGTGGTGCTTCAGTATATGAAGATTCTGCTCTAGAATAAAAGGCTGATTAGTTTCGGATTTTGCGCTCAAAATGAAGCTTCTGACACAGATAGCTGCAACAAGTAGGAAGCTAACTCCACCTGAAGGTCACATATCGCATCCTCAAGATGTTCTATCTCATACGATTGAACTCTCATATATTTTATAGACAGTCTTTAAAAGATATACACAAATATGAAACTTACGTCCCCGATTTCGGCCAGTTGAGAGGCAGTGATATGCAATTTCTGTTTCTGGGACAAAACTTAGATAACTGGCATTACGAGCCTGGAGTGAGTATACGCACTGCCTCATACGATTTCAGAAAACTGCCACGTAAGCAAAAAATAATGTCTATTTGTGAAAACCTGATGATTCGTTCATATCATGTCTCTAACTGCAGATCAACTTCAGTACTATTACGTGGATTTGAAACACCTCATAGAAGAAACATATCGTTCGAATGGTGGTAGGAAAGTTGTACTAGCCACTTTCTACACTGGTGGTATTTACGCCATGACTTTTCTGAATCACCATGTTTCACAGGCATGCTTGTTCATCACTTTAATTGCAGGTGCTATATTGTTCCAGTTTTAGGCGTGGAAAGATGAGTACATTGCTTCATTGGTAACTATAGGCACACCTTGGTTGGGCACAGTCGGCGCAATTCTGCCATATCTTAAATGTAAGTATTCTGCTCGATGTTTTAGCTCCGAATAACAGTTTTACTTTTCCAGCCTACTCGTATATCAAGCAGTGCGTGAAAAGTTATCGCGAAAAGTATAAGTCGGAGCTAGAGAATAGAACACTAGATACAGAGGAACAAGTACTTAAAGAGTTGCCATCTACTGTAGTTGGTCTACCGTACATGTCCAGCAGAGCTGTTTTTAACAGTTGATTCGTATGTGAATTACACCCAACTTGAGCATGCTGCGGAAGAATGGGATACCGCGCGGACTATAATCGAAAACCTATCTTGTCACGAAAATGGCTTAAAATCCTTTTCTCATCCAGGTGTTGAGGTAAAATTTTAAATAACATGTGAACGTAAGCTTCACGGATTTTTATTCCATTCCATAGTTTCACTGCATATTTGGCTTTGGATTTCCAACTTTTCACTTGGATGAGAAGAACATGACAGTTGATGGTGATGGATACGTGCCCAAAAAATCCGTCGAATATTGCCAAATTCTTCAACAAGGTGCTGATGGTGATCGAGTTCACGTTAAACCGATCAAAGGATTCCATCATTTCGTCCAACGTGTGTATGATCATGATCATGGTACAACCGAGTTGATGAAGTACTTGCGATCAGTGATAGTCAGACGAATTAGAGATTAGTTGTGTGTTTTCCTCAGGCTTTGACAGCTGTTATGGTTTTTTATTTGCATGAGATGATGGTGTTTATTACAACAGTTTCAATGTTTAGCACAATAAAAGTGTTAAAAAATTCTTCCTAGTCTTCTGAATAATCTGCTGGATTACCAGAATACGCCTGGCCAGGCCATGGAGTCATTGGCACAGGGTCTACACGAATTGGGTAAAAGACAATTGGGTGAACGACAATTGGATTAATGCGACAATTGAGTGAAAATCTTGATAATCAATAGTATAATATGAATAGAAATAAAAAAATGTCTGAAATAAACAGAAGACACTGCAATTCACATCTAAAGAGAACCAAGCTTATGAAATGAGTTCTATACTAAAATTGCATGAACATCTGACATGTTAATTAGTTGTTCTAGACATTTTCAATCAAATGATTTGCTTGATCTCTTGAAACTCAATTCTTGATGCAGTCGAAATTTCAGCAATGTTTGATCCGGCTTGTTTAGGGTCAGGCTTGGGCCAGGAGGGCCGCCCGGGCGGGCTGGACCTCATTCTGGCGGTAAGTTGTGCATAAATATTTCTTCATACATATCATCAGGTGTGAGTTGTTTTTTGGGATTTTCATTCAAATGTCACATTCACCCAATGGTCGTAGTCACTCAATTGTCTTTTACACAAGTTTCGCTCAATTGTTGAAAATTGTCGGGATCTCATTGCCACACAACTTTTGTTGAAAAATCGAAAGCTCATCCCTGGTTCGCTTAATGTTCTGGTAACCCTTCACTTTCACTGCAGGCTAAAGTACTGACAAAATTAAAATAATAAATTAAGGATGTTGTGAGGGCCTAAAAAATGAATAGGCCTTAAAATTGAAGACTTGCAAAAAAGCTACCTGAGGTATAGATAATACACCTCTTCAGTCAGAGGGTCAATTCCTCTGACCTTTGGATCTTTATCATAGGTGGCGCGACAGCGTCAACCTATAATATACTTGGCCCCCAAATTTCATGTCCCCCCCCCCCTTAGAGCCAAAACGGTAAGAGCTAGAACCTTTGGGTTTTTTTGCATAATATCGGGCATAGGGGCAAACTATGGGGTGCCTTTTGTCATTTCGCCTCTATCTGCAAGTGGTGCTCGGTGGGGCCCCAAAAACAGGTAAAAAACGCACTTTTTAAGGCCCCCCAGTTCCACCATGCCCAGCAATCGGTGTGCCATATCCAACCTCCATACTTCGGCCTAAGCATCTTGGGGGTGTAATCTCAAATGCAAATTTTTTTTCCTTTGAAATATGGCCTCAATTCAATTATATGGTTGTTCAAAGTTCCGGAAAACGCCAAATTCCCCAATTTGTTATATAATACTTATGGGTTCAAAAAATAATTTTTTGCAGCATAACGCACTACTAATTTTTTGCAGTTTCAATTGAACCTGTAGCCTTATTGGGATTTTCGGGCTGCCAGGGTTTTCGACCATTGGGAATTTGATGGACGTGGTCACTTTACACAAAAAATTATCCTTGGTGTAAACAAGCGTATTTCCGTAATTTTTCAGTGGAGGGAGTTTTCGACCGCGGGGATTCAATAGATATGGTCACTTTACACAAAAAATTATCCAATGTGTTAACAAGCGTATTTTCGTGATTTTTTGCTTTTTCGACCACTGGGAATTTAATGAAAGTGATCATTTTACACACTAATTCATATTGAGTGTAAACAAATGTATTTCTGCGATTTTTGAGGGAAGATGTTTCTGACCATGGGAAATTCAATGAACGGAGTCAGTTTACAGGAAAAAAGTCATTTGTGTAAACGAAGGTATTTCTGCGTTTTTTATGTTGAAGGATTCTAAACGATGAGAAATTCAATAGATATGGTCACCTTTCAGTATCTTTACAACGTTTTTTGAGTACTATGCAGTTTACACATCCTTTACTTTTGCCGGAGGTGAGAATTCGTTGCTTGAAGTTTTTTTTATTGTTTTTTTGAAGTGCAGATGACCAAATTTAAAACTTCAATGTGCTTCTATGAAAGTTTTCGTGCATGGTTGAGGCCCACTAAAAAGAGGTGAACTAGTTTATTAGAAAATGCCCCGATGGGGCAGAAAAAAGGAGAATATACTTGCTTCGACAGTTGCCATAGTAGAAAAAGAAGTGGACTAGATTTTTGAGAACTTGGGCCAAAGTTGGAAAAAATTCACTTTCTTTATATTGGATTTTCATTCTTTCTCAAAAAAATTGCCTATGTCTGTGAAAAAGTATATTCTGCAGCTGAGTGCATCAACACACTTTCCAACCAAGCATGTGCATCTCTGAAATTTTTAGGTGGGTACAGGCGTGGACCTTGGTGTTTTAGCATTTTGTGAGACCAAAAATTCAAAAAAAGTTGACCAAAAAATTGTTTGCATAACAAATTTTTCAGTTTCAAAATCCTTGTGGAAGTTTATACCCTCATGTCCCCTCTCACACATGTTTGCTTCCAATTGTGTTAAACATTTTTACTGAATTTGGTGTGAACGAAAGGAATCAACTGAGGGACAGTGGCACATAAAATCCCATTCAGCTTTTTCAGAAAAAAAGAGCTACAGCACAAAGTCTTCTAAGAACTAAATTGATTGTGCAAAATACGTTTCATTCACTCATTTTATATAACATATCGTATAGAATTCACTCAGTTAGTTCTACTGATTACAAGCTACAAACAAATTTATTCTCTTCTGTTTAACTATTGAACAAAATAGCATCATTCACAGTTTCTGGATTTAAACTGAAATTTGCAGAAAGAGCGCTTTATGCGGGATTGCAAATGGGAAGCAATTCCACCCATTTTTGTCGCTCCGATCTTGCTTTCAAAAAAGTCGTACTGTTGCCGTGGGACTGCGAGTAGAGTCGGGGAGAACCGGGTACGGGATTCCACGCACACTCTTAATATAGGCATGGCTGAATCAGGTGCATTTTTGTATGCTTTACCCTGTTCTCCCATTTGCAGATCGGTGCCCAATCAGTGTAACCAAATCCCAGTTGCACTAAAGGGGTCTGAGCTCAAGCTCAAGGTAATCTCGAACAAAAAGGCCACTCGGTTTGATCTTAAGTTCGGTCTAATTTGAATGTCATCTGGATCATAACGAGCTCAATGTCGAGATCATCCCCAGCTCGAGCTGTCGGGTTGCACTAAAATTTTCGCATAATTTTCTTATCTCTAAAGCAAATAAATATAAAAATTTCTGCAATTCCCAAACCCGAACTTAAACCTCAGTTTTATTTAACCCTGAAGTGATTATGATTTGTGCATTGGACGAAAACAATTTGGACATTGTGAATAGCTTGAACTCAGGATCATCAATTTAATCCCGATGTTGAGATTATCCTCATGTTGGGTTAGTGCAACGAACTTCAGGTTCCTTTATAGTTCTGAAAATGACTATAATATGCCTCCCTCACTATTTTTGTAGCCAGTGTGAAAGGCAGGAGTTTTGAATTGGTCGGGAGTTTGAATGCTATCGGTTTACCATTTCTTTACACTTGAAGTCAGGTGTATATAATTTTCATATAGAAAAATGTTATTGTAGTTGATGCCAGTTGAAGGACAAAATGCACTCAGCTGCAGAATATACTTTTTCACAGACATAGGCAATTTTTTTGAGAAAGAATGAAAATCCAATATAAAATAAGTGAATTTTTTCCAACTTTGGCCCAAGTTCTCAAAAATCTAGTCCACTTCTTTTTCTACTATGGCAACTGTCGAAGCAAGTATATTCTCCTTTTTTCTGCCCCATCGGGGCATTTTCTAATAAACTAGTCATTATTTATTTCATCTCTAAAAATTTTTGTTGTTAAAGTAGGTCAACCTTGTATTAGGTGAACAAATATGTCAGAACGATTTGTGTTATACTATTTTTTTGTTCAAAAACAAATGGATGATAAACTTTGCATAGTGTTTTGTTTTTATCATTCGACGTCATTTTGTGTTTTCATACATTTGTGTTTTTATTTTTGGATGGGAGAAAGGCGTTTCCGCCTGGTGGTGACCTTTTGCTACTATTTAGTGATTATTGGGTGTGTCTTGCTGACAACAGTTTTCTGTACTCAATGTTCCTATTTCTATTGTGTATATCTTGGTTCTCCTCATTCTTTGACTGGCAAACTATATTCTTTCTGCTTACATGCACGGCTGGATACTTGCGAGATTTTTGTGGCAGCATGGTTGTGTTCTGATCAGGCATGGCATTTATTCACTTTGTATTCTACTTTGTGTTCATTGTCATTACTTTCAATAATAATACTAGTATTTTACAATAACTCGAATTCAGTTGGGTCCAGTTAGCCTTTGGGTAACAACCAAGTTAGGAGTTTCCTGAGAATCACAGAAAAGTAGCCAGGGTGTACAAGCCACATAATTCCACATTGGTGACTGCTGCAACTATGCAGACAATTATTGATAGAAAATCTGTAAAAATCAAAATTTGGATTATGAAAACAACCATTGAAAAGATCAAAATCAATCTCATTGACGTCAGAATTAAATTTAGAGAATTTTAAAAGAAAAATGGCCAACATAGATGAAATGGTTGATGAAGTTGCTCGAAAAATCCTAAACCCAATTGATGATACTGATCAGGTTGCACTCTTGGATACAGGTGATCTGAATAATCAGATTACACAACAGTCTTCCGATACCTCATTATTTGGTGGGATAAATCCGCAAGTGGATACAAAATATTTATCAACCCAAAATTCACGAATTATGCCAATGATAATGCAAATAGACACAAAAATGGACCTTGAATTGAAAGCAAGAACAGAGCTAGAACGAACGAAAAAAATGAGTGTTTAGGATGTAGCCACATTGGCTATCCTTGAATCCATGCATTGAAGGATAGAGCAATCGATGAACACCATAAATATTGAGTGAAATATGGCTGCATTGAGCAAACAAGAAATACTATATCAAATAAAGCGAAAGGGACCAGGGCGAGTATTATTAGAGGAAAAATTTCGAGAATTGGAGCAACAAAATCTGAAAAAATTATGCAAGAAGTTGTGAAACAAATGCGAGAACTAGTGAAGAAAATAGGGAAAAAGAAATTCGAAGCTGAAGAAAAAATAACGCATCACTTTGATGCCAGTATATTTCCTTCTGGATCTGTTGAAGACAATCCAGATAGAAGTTTTGATAAGAAATTTAATTGGTTCGAAGATCGTCCATCCTAACCACGGAACATTTTGCAAGAAGTTTGAATGATGACCAACAATTGATGTCATGGCAAAATATATGAGAAATTCAGCAATTATTACAAACCTTACCACCAAATCAGACAGAATATCTTCGACAACAAGAAGATCTGGAGAAAACACTGCAAAGTATTTTAAGTTACATGAAAAATAAGGAAATTTTGGACAAAATTGAAGCACATTCGCATGTCTGGAAGGCACATTCAAGCCTGGACATTCAGGAAAAATCAAGATTGAAGTGTTTTGACAATGCCCCAATTTCAAAATGTCAACTTACATGGACAAAAATCGATTATTGGAAGAAGGGAAGGCAAGCATTATAGGAATGATAGCCCTAAAAATGGACACTCCCTCACTTAGGAGGCAGCTACATGATTTGAAGTTTATTGAACTACGAAAAATGGAAAACGAAAGAAATCGAATCGTAATTGAAATGTATTTCCACAAGACCCCTGTTTATGTCTAAACTCAGATGGAAGGGAGGCTACATGAGTTCAAAAATATTGCTACTCCAGCAGAATTCACAAACAAACTTAAGGCCGATACTACAGTGTGGAAGAAATTTAGTGAGGATCAAGAAGATAGAGAAGACAATCAGATGAATTCAGTTCACAAAAACAGGAGGATGAATAATCAACAACCCTATATTCAAAATCAACCAATTTGGTCACAAAATCCGGCCTATAATCAACAACAACCCCCAAAGTATGCCACCTCATGTACCTCCTTTCTAAAATTCCTTGATGCATTAAGATGTCATAAAAATTATTAATGAAGCTCCGAGGAATCAGAATCCACCAGCTCATAATTGCTGGTGGTTTAATAATAATAATCCTCAATATAATAATAATGATAATATACCAGACAGAAGTTTTGGAAATCAATATCATCTATATTGTATGTGTACCGAATGGAACAGCCACTTATTCGAAAATTCCTTTATCTTGCACCCAAACTTGTTCAACCAACCAATCAAGGAACATTTTGGAAAAGGAACAATAATATGTACAAAAATTACCAAAATTTTGATAATCGAGGTGGTTTTATAAATCATAGACATGTAGGGTTTACTAATTTCGGCCAACAGTAACCTTATAATGGTAAGGTAAATCAAAATATTGTTTATTATCATCCTCAAAATACAAATCAACTGCTGCCACCAAATAATCAACCACCACCACCAAATAATCAACCCCCAAATTATCCATCAAGCAATTCAGTAAATGTAATTAATTCCCAGGAACTTAAACAGGAAAATAATATGCAAAAGACTGAACAAACAGAGATTATTGCTCTTGATGGAGTTTTAATCAAAAACTATAATTTAAATTTAGCTAATGTAATCAATTCAACATCCAAAGCAAAACTACGACTGGCAAGAGTTGATGAACAATTATTTTAAAATTTTTTTTGTAAATGTCAACCCTTACTGGTTTCCGTCACAATATGAGGAGAAGAATTCAAAGCATTAATTGACACAGGTGTGCAATCCAGTTTCATGCGAACCAATGTGGCCTGGAGACTATTGAACACACCAAAGTCAAAGTTTCCCATATTGAATTCCGTGCTTATGGCCATTGGCAAAAGAGTAACAACATATGGCCCCATGTTTATATATGTTGGAACTAGTTTCAGAAACTTTTTGGTGAGATTCATAGTTTTAGATAATTTGAATGAAGGTATTATTTTGGGTCTAGAATTTCTTGCCCATCCTAATATTCAAACTGCAATACACTTTGGAATGGGACAAATACAACTAGCAAACATTGAGAAAGACATTACTAGTGGAACATTATTAGATGATGCTCAAGTACCACCAAGATTGAATATCCCAAACAATCTGTTGGCACCAGGTGAAATGTATATCAAAAAAGAAATCAAAGACAAAGAGGTCCCAGATCTAGAGAGTGGTGATGAAGGCAATCAAGATTGCATGATGAGAATCACCGAAATGGAAGAAGAGACATTTATTTGGACAAAAATAAGGACTTATATTCCACCAAACACTACTTAGTTTGGCTACAGAAGGATTATTGGACTAAAGGACTGATATGTTGTGTGGGTCAGTAGGTTTATCTTCTACTGGCGGCCCACACATACAATGAAGTTGTCAAGGTATCTGTTATGATGGCCGATTAGCATAATATATTCATAAAGAATAAGAGGTATAAAAAGGACGAAAAGAAGGTGATAAGAGACCAATGAATAGTTGGCCAAAGGCCCAACTATTTATGCACCAAAAAGATGCTCACGTAAAATTTTTATAGCCCGCGGTGGGTGAAAAATAATACGACAAAAACCTGGGCAAAACTTGCATGCCCAAAAACTATATGCACCTGCACCAGCATGGTCTGCACATGCAAATACATCACTGTCTCCTTCTTGAAATGTCTTCAACCAGGCGAAAATTGTCAGGGAGCATGATCTCGGGTTGAGCATGTGTAGGGTCGTAGTTCAGGGATCTGTTCCGGGTTATCATCTGCTGCAATGTTCAATACCATGGGTGGATAATATTTTCCCATGCCTCACACATTCCAGATGTTGCCGTCAGAAAGTTTGAAAACATAATTGCCAATAACATCCACAACTTTGATAACATCTGAGTAAGGTGACTCCCCCTTCTTTATAAGGCTGGCTGGTCGTTGGACACGGACTTTGTCCCCAATATGGAACAATGGATTTTGATGACGAGGTTTCTGTTGCTTTGGTTGACGTTTTTCCTCAAAGTGAATCTTTTATTTCGGCACTTTTTTGGTTGTGGCGTGACAGGCTCACTGATGCTTTGACCTGGCTCAAATGGTAGATGGGCACATCGATTTAACATTATTTCTGCTGGCGACAATGTTTCGGGATTTGAGCATTCTGCATGGAATCAAGCCAATAGTTCAGTTATTGCTGCAGCAAAAAGCATATTTGAGGTAGCTGTTGCCTGCCCATGGAACTTTAGCAAACGATTCAACACTTCGACTTTGCCGTTTGACTGCGGGTGGTAAACAGGCATTGTGTGATGCTGTATGTCGCGCTTTGAGAGGAATTGGGTAAATGCGTCTGATCAATATTCAGGTCCATTGTCTGAAATAAGAACGGCAGGATTACCATAGGGGGTAAAAAGTTCAGTTAAGAAGTCGATTGTCTGTTCAGCAGTGTGGTCAGGCACAACCGAACTTCAGAGAAACCGGAGAGGTAATGGATGAGGACAATTGCGAATCAATTTTGATATGGTGGCATTGCAAACGGTCTGGTGACATCGATCCCAATATTCTCCCAGGGGGCTTTCGTTAGCCATAAGGGATTGGTTGGAATCATTGATCGGGGGTTTGACTTTACAGAGTCTTGACAACCCTGACAATGACGAATCATCTCTTTAATGGCAGCTGTGATACCATGCCACCAATACATTTCATGTAACTGGATTTTGGCTCTGACAATGGGGGGATGTCCTTTGTGCGCTTTGTTCATCAGTTGTCTGCGTAACTTTAATGGCATGAAGATTGGATTGGCTTTGAGCAGTAATCCTTGATCAACTGCTAAATCATTTCGAACAATGTAATATGGAGCAAGGTATCTATCCTGGCAATGGTTGGCCTTCCAACCACATTCGTTGACCAAGTTGATCATGAGGCACAAGACATCCTCCCTGGATGTAACCATTCGAAATGTCTTGAGCAAGAAGTTTTCAGCAATGAATGAATTGACTTTTGTAGGCGGCAGTTGTGGTAACCGTGAAAGCATGTCAGGGATGATGTTGTAGGACCCAGGCTTGTGTTGAATTTTGTAGTCGATATCAGCTAGTCAGGCACCCCATGGATCAAATTTGTGGGCTTTGCATCCACTGCCGGATTGCCCCAGTATCAAGACAAGGGCTTGGTGATCCATGATCAGCATAACCTTTCATCTTGGCAAAAAGTTAGAAAAATATTCACAGGCCCAAACACAATCTAGAGCTTTGCATTCGTTCATGGCTTAAACTCATTCCTGGTTGGTAAGCCTTTTGCTGGAGAACACAATCAGCACTAATCGTTTTTGAGCTATCTGTGACAGGCAGGCACCGAGATCAATGTTGTCTGATTCTGAAAAATTAATTCATTTTCTTTTTTTACTTCAAGGTCATCAAATGCCGTACGAATTTGTTGTGATGTCCTAATTGCATGCATTTAAGATTGACATTTTGATTTCGAAATCTCTGAACTTAAATCCTTATTCTGATCTGGATCCTTCATCTCAAAACTTTAATAGGTGAACCAGCAAATGAGTGAAATAAGGCTCAACAAAATTTCATTTTGTTCGAGCCTAAACCAGAAAAATTGGTCCAAAAGCTATACATCATATGGTATACAGCTGACAGCAACCGTTTTGGTCAGAAAACTTCACATCGTAAATGCACAAAAAACCAGAGACATGGTGGAATTGATACCTTTGACAAAAGTTAGACATCAAATAGAGTCTTGCTGTACTCCCCAAAAATTGGAACATTAAAAACGATAAATTCAATGAAAATTTAACATGGAGTATATAGTATTACTGTATTTCTCAACACGAAAAATTGGAGACACGTAAAAAAATATTTTTATTGTATTTGAAAAAGGGAAAAAGTCAAGGACATACCGTACTACCCCAAATAAACGCACCCCCTCGAATTAACGCACCCATCGAATAGACGCACCCTCTAGAGAGCATTTGAAAAAATAAACGCACCCCCTCGATTTAACGCACCGGGTGCGTCTTTTTTTTAATTTTTCGCGCTCGTTGTTGTTTCTTCAACGTTGAATTTGAATAAAAATTGGAAAATGATGGTTGCGTTCATCGTTACCTCGAATTAACGCACCCCCGAAATTGAGGTTTGGAAGAATAAACGCACCCCCTCGAATTAACGCACCCCTTGAATAGACGCACCCTCCAGTGACCGTTTGAAAAAATAAACGCACTGTGCGTTTATTTGGGGTAGTACGGTAGTCTGTTTCATATTAAATTTTTGAGGGCTGCCAAAATTTTGACCACTCGATAAAAAGTTGTGTCCCAAATGGACAGGGTGTTTTCGAAAGATTAGCGAATGGTTCCAAAAATTGTGAAACTCTTAAATTCTGAGGACTTCAAGATATTACTGCCTAAAACAGTAAAGATTCTAGCGTTTTACATACAAAAATGCGTAAAATCGTGAAACCGTATAAAACTTCGAGTTTTCATGTATAAAAATTCTCGAGGTTTCCAGGGATTTTACGGTTTTACAGTTTTAGGCATTTCTTATATTGAAACTCTAAAACCTTTAGTGTTGTTTTTCAAGTTGAAATCTACAAAACGCTGCATTAATCAATAAAAAAGTTTTCCCAACGTTTACCTGCATTTCGTACACTCTCTGTGTGTGTGTGTTTCCGATTTTTGCCCTGGGAAGTAAAGTAAATTACTTTATTACCACGTTTTCAGCCTTCTTTGGCATTATGAAACTATATACTTTTTAACCATCTTATTTACTGATCCTATTGTTTTCAAATCAAGACAATATAGTAAGACTCTATATTTCATGCCAAGTTTCCAGCATATTTATCGCTTTTAACATGTCACATAAGCTTAAATTGAACAAATGAAAGTATTACAGTTTGACAAAAACTTGTAAAATTTTTATGAAAATTTTCAGAGGTGTAGTGTGCAATTTTTACGAGTAAAACCATAAAATCGTTAGGTTTTCCATTTAAGAAGTTCAAGCGTTTTACGGCTTTATGGTTTTCCGTAGAAAAATTTGTATAATTTTTGTAAAAATTTTCAAAGTTGTGCATGTTTTCTAGGAGTAAAACCATGCAATCATTAAGTTTCCCGTATAAAAGATATAAGTTTCACGGTTTAGTCGGTTATACGCACAAAAATTGTAGTTTAGTAAAAATTTTCAAAGTCAAGCAATTTTTACGAGTAAAACCGTAAAACTGTTGAGTTTCGATGCGACCCTTGTGGCGATAAGAACTCTGATGGCAGTAAAGATCCAATTGGCGGTTAAGCTCGGTTCATACTTCTACTCGTTGCTCAGCGAGCATGCTCGGCGAGCGTGCTCGGAGCTGTGCTCGGACATGTTCGGCGAGCACAGCGTCGAGCAAGCTGCTCGCCGAGCATGCCCGGCGCGTGGATATTTGCTCGTCGAGCAGAAACCCGAGCACAAAAAATTTGCTCGCCGAGCATGCTCGGGGTAGTAGAAAATTTTTCTACTCCTCCGAGCATGCTCGTCGCACAACACATATTATAAGTATAGACGTGTCTCAGACTGGGATAATTTATCAAAAATTAAACAATGCGCGCACGATCAATGCCAAATTATGGGCGCACTGATCGGTCCGTCGTAGGCATGTATCGGACCAGAGAATATCGGGTTGGGTCATGCAGTAAAAATATCAAATCGGGTGACGGGTCGGGTCAGAGTTCAGTTCTTAATGTGTAACACAAGCACATACTCGCCATGTTACATATTTGTTTATTATTCAGTGTAAATAAACATTGAAAATGAGAAATGACTATTGATTTTAAATAGTAATTGCTGCTTTGAGAAACGAGAAATGGAACGAGACAAGGGAAATGAGGAATAAATAAAATCTTTCTCTTATTCAAGGCAAAAAACAAAAGTCAATCCGATCTACGATTATTGGAAACAAATAATAAAATCTGGAATGATAGCCAAAGATGGCATGGCCTTCTTGTCTGCGGAAATACTGTTTGTTAAGAATTTTATTTTTTGCTTAATCTCAAAAACTGCTTCTTGAAAACTTTTTCTCAGGTATAAGATTTATTTTTGTCTCTTTTTTATTAAGTGCATGTAAAATAAAAAGCGGGGTCGACAATCCGATTTCAAAAGAGCAGTCCTACACAGTTGGAATGTGTATGAGCATAGAACAACCCTCTCTTTTTCAGTAACAAGGTGCCATTGCTGTGGATACAAGTGCTGGAGAGACTCATGCATTGTACGACAGCTTCTAGTGCCTTGCAAAGGTGAATAGTCAGGAAAAAATACACCCTGTAGGTGTGAAATATGCATCCATGTACAGCGCAGATTCAATATGAAAACATTAAGTTTCCGAAAATAGGAATTAGAATCAATCTAAAAGTAGTTTTTTATAGAAGAATACGTCGTCAAGCTCAGACAGTCGCATAGTAAGAAACCGATTTTTCACATGTTACCCAATGACAAACACAGTGTTTACGAGTTCGATCTTACCTGGGGTTTCAGCAAATGGCTCGGATGCGCATTCGAGACCAAAATCAGAACCGTTCAATTGTTTGTTTCAATTCAAAAGACATCCCCTCCGAGCGGTAATTTTGAACATTTACAGATTATGGAAGTTTTATCGTCAAAATTTAGATAAAGAAACATGTGAAGATGCTTTGCAAAATGCTCAGGCACGTTCCTCTCATGAAAATCAGGACAGAAGTACGAAAGATTTCGCATGAAATTCGAATCACTAACTATGCCTTTTCATCACAGGCTACGATGCGTATCACGGACATCCAGTGGTCATAAGTAATTCCATCAAACTTCACCAATTCGCCATATATAATTCACATTATTTTAAACAGTTCCTAGCAGCGGAACAACATTGCGAAATTTAGCTTGCAAGTAACAATCTGAATACCGATGATTCATTATATATTTCACTAAGACCCTGAATATTTACAGGAAAAATAAGTCCGAACAGTTCTTACGGATAATCGAAACGTGGAATGTTCATTTAGCTTTTGGCAAGAAAACATATTTGCGTAACAATTTGGCATGGATGAATTGCATAACGTGGAACAAGTTATCGCATAGTGGTTGAGCACTCATGAAAATCAATGCCTCCAAAACATACTTTAACAAAAAAGTCAGAGTGCCATAATGAAGAATTGCTATAGTGATATCTTATGATAGTGGGACTTTTCTTCTAATGATTGAAGTTGGAAATTTTGTGTGCAGTAATTTTCAACTACTATAAATTTTCAATTTCGATATTTTACTTATGACTGTAAGTTGCAACGCTTAAATAAGCTTATTCCGCCGCTAGTTGTGCCCTTCAGGCGTGGTGGTTCAGTATATGAAAATTCTGCTCTAGAATAGAAGGCTAATTAGTTTCGCATTTTGCGCCTAAAATGTAGCTTCTGACACATGTAGCTGCAACATGTATAAAGTTAACTACACCTGAAAGTCAACTATCAAAATCCTCAGAATGTTCTATCTGATTGAACTTTCCTATATTTTATAGACGGTCTTTAAAACATACACACTACAAATATGAAACTATGGGATTTCTGTTTGTGAGACAAAACATAGATCACTGGCATTAAGTGCCTGGAGTGAGTATACGCACTGCCGCATGCGATTTCAGAAAACTGCCACGTAAGCAAATCAATGTCTGTTTGTAAAAACCTAATGATTCGTTCATATCATGTCTCTAAATGCAGATCAACTTCAGTACTATCAGGTGGATTTGAAACACCTTGTCGAAGAGACATACCGTTCGAATGGTGGTAGGAAAGTTGTGCTAGCCCCTCTCTACACTGGTGGTATTTATGCCATGACTTTTCTGAATCACCATGTTTCACAGGCACGCATGTTCATCTTTTTGATCATAAATGCTATATTTTCGGTATTTTAGACGTGGAAAGATGAGTACATTGCTTCATTGGTCACTATAGGCACGCCTTGGTTGGGCGCACTCAGCGCATTTCTGCAGTATTTGCAATGTAAGTGTACTGCTTGACACTTTAGCTTTTAGCATTCCCAGCCTTTGAGTCGGAGCAAGAGAATAGAACACTGATTACCGAGGAATAATTACTTGTAGAATTGCCATCTACTGTAGTTGGTCTGCCATACAAGTCCAGAAAAGGTGTTTTCAACAACTTCACAGTTGATTCAAATATGAATTACACCAAAGTTGAGCAGGATACAGAAAAATGGGATACTGCGAGGACTATAATTGATAACCTATCTTGTCACGAAAATGGCTTGAAATCATTTTCTCATCCGGGTGTTGAGGTAAAAAGCAAAATAACGTAAATGTAAGCTTCATGGACTTTTATTCCATTCCATAGTTTCACTGCATATTTGGCTTTAGATTTCCAACTTTTGACCTGAATCTGGAGAATACAGCAGTTGATGGTGATGGATACGTCCCCAAAAAATCCGCCGAAATATTACCGAATTCTTCAACAAGGTGCTAATGGTCATCGAGTTCACGTTAAACCGATCAAAGAATTCCATCATTTAATTCAACGTAGGTATCGTAGTGATCCTGGTGTAGACGAGTTGATGAAGTACCTGCGATCAGTGATAGTTCGAAGGATAAAAGAATAGGTCTGTGTTTTAGTCTTTTTCCCACGGGTTTTGATTACTGTTATTGGTTTTTTATTTGCATGAAATAATGGTGTTACGAATTACTTTAACAGTTTCAATGTTTAGCACAATAAAAGTGTCCAAAAATTCTACCTGATCTTCTGAATAATCTGCTGGATTATCAGAATACGCCTGGCCAGGACATGGAGTCATTTGCATACGGTCTACGACAACCAGGTGAAAGACAATTGTGTGAATGCTACCATTGGGTGAAAATCATGAAAAACAATATTCTAATGTGAGTAGAAACGTAAAGGCCTGAAATAAACAAAAGACATTGCAATTTGGATTTAAAGAGAACCAAGATTCTGAAATTAGTTTTACACTAAAATTGCATAAACCTCTGGCACGCTAATTAGTCGTTCCAGTTGCTTTCAATGATTTGTATCGTATCATTTTGAAATAAAAAAATTATAGTAGATTTAGTGAAAAGAAAATTTTTTTGAAATTTTAGTGTTGCTTGTAATTGTTGAAAATTACTTGATCAACCTGATTTTTGCTCATGTGCACAAAGAGTTTACTGGAGAGTTAAATTGGGTAGGATCACTTCAACCGAATAGTTTGCTTGATATCTTGAAAAACGATTCTTGATGCAGTGGAGATTCTAGTAATCTTTGACTCGGCCTGGTCAATGCCAGGCTTAGGCCAGGAGGACAACCTGGACGGGCTGGACCTCATTCTGGCCGTAAGTTGTGCATATTTCTTCAAAAATATCGTCAAGTGTGAATGATTTTTTGGGATTTTCACCCAATTGTCGCATTCACCAAATTGTCTTTTACCAAACTGTCGGGATCCTAGTCACACATAACATTTGTTGTAGAATCCAAAACTCATCTCTGGTCCGCCCAATATGCTGGTAATCCGTCTCTTTCACTGCAGGCTGAAGCACTGACAAAATTAAAATAATAAATTGACCCAATAAATGAATGAGCTTGCAAAATTGAGCCTTGCAAAAATGCTACCTGAGAGATAGATGACACACCTCTTCCTCCAATTACTGACTTGAAAATAACTACAACGGCAGAGCCTACATACTACAATTCAATGTCAGTAAATAATTCGAGGCAGCATGTTGCCATACGACGTAAATGGTCAGCACTAGATACTTTTCCAAGAATGTACGACAGATTCTCCAAGAAAAGATTCTATCACTGCTGAGTGAAGTTTACAAAACCTGTTTTTCATATAATAATTCATATTCTATTTATTGACTTTCGAATTCTGAATTTAGTGAAATGAATAAGATTATTGAATAATGAATATTCTTCAAATCCGATCATCAGTGCAAAGCAAAAGTTTTTCCCACAATTTTATTTCATCAATTTATTATGTCAAAGAGCATTTTATGATCCGTCAATTTGAGTTTCAACACAAAGGCACTTCTTGACGTGGAGAGCATGATCCTTGAATAACTTCATGACCTAGAAAAAAGGAAGATATGTGGAGCAGCACTGATCGGCAATGTCGTGTTGCACGAAATTATTCAGAGTACCTTTTCCAGTTCTATCAGAGATTTTCTGAAGTGAAACATTTCATTCACATTCCGAGAATTTCATGGATCTGTTTCACTTTTTTCTAAGTAGAAAGAGCTCGAAAGGTAAAATTGATCAAATTTTCGTAATGTTGAATTTAAGGTATTATATTTACTTTTGTAGATTGTTGACTGTGGAGAACTGTATCGTTACCTGTCCTGCTGCCGTTACATAAGTCGGTTGGTTTATCACACGATTTTTTGTTAACCATAAAGATATCCGAGACCAATGTCATATCCGAGACCATTGCTCACTTACGTTGTTGCTTCTCAAAAATAAGTGCAAAATGACATCAGCAGTATTTTCGAGTAAATGTGTGGGAAAATATATCGTTTTAGCTCAATGAACTTGATGGCACCTGACCCCCAAACAGAATTTCTATGCTGTGCATTTATGATTGATATCTCAATATCATCGATGACTACTTTAAAAACCATATGCATGTGTGGGAAAGTGTCATATGAATACCACCAGGAATGGCGCACCATATGCCTAGCTGTATGACACCTCACTAGCTGTATGATAAACTACAAGAAACCAGAGTGTAAATACTACAATTGAACAATAAAATAACTTTAAAATTTGTAGATAATGGAAAAAATCAACTTTTTTAGAAGTTTCCATTTTACGCTTTTTACATCTTGGTTTTCGGTTCGGGAAGAACAGTTTATTATGGAGTGTAAAGCCGTCGTCGGAACAGCGTCCATGTTAGAAGCAGAAGAAGTACTCTTCATTGTCTCCCGCAAACGTATGATACAGTCAGGCGTTTCGGTTTCTCGAAAAAATGAGATTAGGCACGGACAAAAAACTGCGCATCAAAAATTTTTCGTCTTTTGCTTTTTCCCTAACCGAGAGCCCCATTGTTCAGAAAAATTTTGTTCCAGCCGATCAAAAATAAGTACTCAAGATCTTTTCGTGTACTCAATTTTTGGAAGTACTTCCCGAGTACAGTAAAATGCGACTAGATTCGGAGTTGTTCTGAGGTTTGTTTGTCTGAGGGCTCTTCGCGCTGGTTTGAGTGCACTTGAAAAAATGGACTATAGGTCATATCATGTTCTTTCGGAATACGAGGCTTACGAACATTGAAGGAATTGAAAACGGATATTCTTCGATTTTTGGTCAATTCTAACTAAACCATATTGTTCGAAAATTTAGCGTACTAGTAAAACTTGACAAAATGACAGCGTGTCGTTATCCCTATTGAAGAAGATTTTCAAAATAGGACGAAAAATTGAAGAATTATAGAGCTTAAAAGGTCGTTTGGGTCATATCTTCATGATCTTCGATTTCCTACAGGACCTCAAAGATAAAAATAACTTTGAATTTTGTGAGTGAACTCAAACACCAGCTATCAAATTCTTTTGAATCACAAATTACCGAGTACTGCGTAAGCAAGCAAAAGAGAGAAAACATTTTCCGCCGTTGGTACTGATGTTGGAGAGATTTTTGTTTTGTTTGTTGTTTTTTCGTTTAGAAATGCGTTTATAAAACTGATTTATGTACGACAAAGGCCCTTCTTCTTATTACAGGAATAAGCTAGCAGTGAGGTTCGGCCGCCTGAAAGCACTAAACAGGGAGACATTTCCAAAAAATGCCACTGCATGCAAGTAGCACATCAAATATATTATGTTTGTGGTGAGGTCGTGATCCTCCACTCAAAAGGGAGAAACTAAAAAGAAAATGATTTTTGAGTTTAAAAGCCAGGAACCATGCATTTAAAAAAGTGATGTTTCAATTTCTGATCCCTTCCAAACAACCGCCCCTGAAAGACTGAGGGAGTGTTTATGCTTGCAATGAAATCAGCTAGAGCTAGCTATTTTATACTTATTCATACAATTTTCTGCATAGTCAACAATATCATACAGAACAGAAAACTTGGGAATAAATTACAGTTTTTTGAGTGAAAAATGAAGTTTCGTATACATGTGGTAGATTTGGATGTACATTACAATGTGACCGGGCATTAGAGCGCGGACGTTAGAGCGCAGGGACATTAGAGCGCAGAGACATTAGAGCGCAGGACAATAGAGCGCAGGGACATTAGGAAGCAGGACAACAGAGCGCAGGGACATTAGAGCGCAAGGGACACTAGAGCGCAGGCACATTAGAGTGAAGGACAATAGAGTGCGGACATTAGAGCGTGGATACTAGAGCGCGGACATTAGAACGCAGAGAAATTAGAGCGCGGACATTAGGGCGCATCTGTTGGTTCGAAAAAATTTTAACCAACCTTCCGTGACATGCAATGAACGCGAATTTTGAATTATTTTTGAACATGAAAAAATAATACTGAGCAAGCAGCTTTATTTCAAAAGCCGACACAAAATTGCGTGTGTGATTCTGAAGGCGAGTTAGAAATTATAGATGAATTCGAAAATAACGAAATGAAACAACTGTATTCGAAAGTTCAAAGGTCAAATATCTGCAATTTTTCGCAACTTTTGACAAAATACCCCATGGTAGAAATATGCTTTGGCTTTGACCTGAACTTCTTCAGAAACATAATAAAATTTTAAGAACACATTTTCGGGCTGAAATGTAGTTATTTTTTCAATTTGTTTATTTTCGTTTTTTTTTGTTTTGCTCTGATCCAATTTTTCTGTGCTCTGTGTCCTGCACTTTAATGTCCTTGTGCTCTCTTTCGCCTAACCGTTATTGTTCTGCGCTCTATTTTCTCAGTGGCCGAAGCAGAAATTTTTTCAGGGAAGAGGCGGAAATTTTTTACCTACAAGTTTTATATTTTTGTTAAATTATTTGCTTCGATATGCAAACGATTTTTTTCTTTTTTTCTTTTTTTCTTCGAATTTTTTCTAGAAAAGAAAAAACGAAAAAAGGACGAAACAATGGGGCAACTGACAAGAAAATAGAGCATAGATGAAAGAAGAAAAAATTCGTAAAAAGTTAATTTTGGCTACAGTATTTAATTAAATTTTGTAGATTTCTGATAATTTGCGTTTAACCATTATCTTGATAATTTTTATTTTTAGACCATGAGTTTAGGAGGCCCGGCCGCCTCCGTCCCCTGCATCTGCTACTGTATTGTCTCTAATGTCTGCGCTCTAGTATCCCTGCACTCTATTGTCCGCATTCTAAGATCCGCGCCCTAACGTCCGCGCTCTATTGTCCCGCGCTCTAATGTCTTGGTACCACATTACAATAAATAAATTTTATGATAAATGCAACATCATTCATAATTTTCATAACTTAATTCAAGTGTGGATACTGCACTGCATCTTACGTTATAGTTAGAATTATGAACTTCTATAACTTCTTCTATACTCTATTCAATTTGAAATGATCGATGCAGCAGTCAGAGTTTTGACAAACGCAGCCTTACTGAAAATCAACAGATCGATTTCTATACCCTTTCAATCCTTAAAAAAAGTAAAAGAGTGGTTGTCATGAAGGAAAAATGCATTGAGTAGTCAACGAACCTTCTATAATTTTGGATAAAAGTTTATCTGCAACCTCGCTGTACAGGGGTGTCACAAATCGGCGGAATCAGCATGTGGATGCGGATGGCAGATATGGTCTAATCCGTGGATGCGGATATTGTCAGCGGAGAAATATCTGCATATCCGCTCTCTAATTGGCCGATATAATCAGCGGAATCCGCCTTTTTCAAGCAGATATTGACGTCTAATCGGCAAATTACAAAAAATGCGGATATCCCACATCCGCATGTCTAATCAGCTGACATGTCGTGCAGATATGCGAATATTTTGTTTTCAACTGTCAAATATTTTTTTGTAGCTCCCAACGTTTTTGGCCTATATGCGCGTCTAATTGGCGGATATGGTGCGGGATGGCAGAGCCTTTAATCGGCAAATATGAAGTGCAGATATGCCGATATAAAAAAATGATTTAAAAAAAATGTTTAAAATTTTAAAAGGATTGAACAACCGCGAGGTTTAGATCGATTGGAACAGATAGAACAGCCTTTAAGTCATTGAGTTAAACATCGAATAAAGCAGGGACATGTTCGATTACTGTTTGGTTTTGTTGAGAGTGGCCAAAGCAGCCACCTCAACTACGAATTGTTGCAAAAAGAGAGCGCCTTTCCCGCTGCTCGGTTGGCTCAGTTGGTTAGAGCGTGCGGACGGTAGCCGCAAGGTCCTGGGTTCAAGTCCCAGACCGAGCCTAACTTTTACTGAAGCCCCGAGTGGCGGGAACAGGTTGCCTCAACACTGGTGGCCCTTGACGGTCCGTCAAACTCGACGGCGGAGGGATGTTGAGAGTGGCCAAAGCAGCCACCTCAACTACGAATTGTTGCAAAAAGAGAGCGCCTTTCCCGCTGCTCGGTTGGCTCAGTTGGTTAGAGCGTGCGGGCGGTAGCCGCAAGGTCCTGGGTTCAAGTCCCAGACCGAGCCTAACTTTTACTGAAGCCCCGAGTGGCGGGAACAGGTTGCCTCAACAGTTTGTTCAAGTCCTAATGTGCGTTTATCCGTCGAAGAATATAAACACTAGGTTATTAGAAAATGCCCCGGTGGGGCAGAAAAAAGCAGAATATACTTGCTTTGATAGTTGCCATACTAGAAAAAGAAGTGGACTAGATTTTTGAGAACTTGGGTCAAAGTTGGAAAAAATTCACTTCCTTCATATTGGATTTTCATTCTGTCTCAAAAAAATTTTCTATGTGTGTGAAGAAGTATATTCTGCAGAATCGTGCATTTTGTCCATCCCCTGGCATTAACTACGGCAAAACTTTTCTATATGAAAATTATATGCACACGATTTCAAACGTAAAGAAATGGTGAACCAATAGCTTTCTAACTCCCGAAAAATTCAAAACTCTTGCCTCTCACACTAGCTGAAAAATAGCGAGGCAGGCATATTATAGTCATTTTCAGAACTATAAAGGAACCTGGGGCTGGTTACACTAACCCAACATGAGGATAATCTCAACATCGGGACTAAATTGCTGATCCAGAGTTGAGCTAATCGCAATGTCCAAATTATTCTCTTCCAGTGCACAAACAATACATACTTCAGGATTAACTAATACTGAGATTTGATTTCGCGTTTGGGAATTGCAGACATTTTAATATTTATTCACTTTAGAGATAAGAAAATTATTCGAAAAAGTTAGTGCAACCCTGGGTTTTTTGCCGGAGGCAAATGAAAATTTTTTGGGGCAAACGAAATTGGAGTAGTCGTTTGTACATGTACAAACGGCTCTTTCCCATTTAGGGAGGAGATAAGGTAGAGAAAATATGCATTTTGGTGCATTTTAGAAGTTCATAATCTAAAAATTAAAAAAAAAATAACTTGAATAATCATCATTAGGCAGAATATACTTCTTCACAGACATAGAAAATTTTTTTGAGACAGAATGAAAATCCAATATAAAGGAAGTGAATTTTTTACAACTTTGACCCAACTTCTCAAAAATCTAGTCCACTTCTTTTTCTAGTATGGCAACTATCGAAGCAAGTACATTCTCCTTTTTTCTGCCCCATCGGGGCATTTTCTAATAACCTAGTTCATCTCTTTTTAGTGGGCCTCAACCATGCACGAAAACTTTCATAGAAGCACATTGAAGTTTTAAATTTGGTCATCTACTTCAAAAAAAAACAATAAAAAAAACTTCAATCAACGAATTCTCACCTGGGGCAAAACTAAAGGATGTGTAAACCGCATAGTACTTCAAAAACGTTGTAAAGATACTGAAAGGTGACCATATCTATTGAATTCCTTATAGTTTAAAATCCTTCACCCAAAAAATCGCAGAAAATACCTTTGTTTACACAAATGACTTTTTTTTGTGTAAACTGACTCCGTCCATTGAATTCTACATGGTCAGAAACATCTTCCCTCAGAAATCGCAGAAATACATTTCTTTACATTCAATATGAATTAGTGTGTAAAGTGATCACTTTCATTAAATTCCCAGTGGTTGAAAACCTCTCCCACAAATAACTCACGAAAACAGGCTTGGTTAAATCCGTAATAATTTTTTTGTGTAAAGTGACACATCTATTGAATTCCCCACAGTCAAAAACCCCTTTAATAAAAATCACGAAAATATGCTTGTTTACACCTGCGATAGTTTTTTTTTGTAAGATGATCACATTCATCAAATTCTCCATGATCGAAAACCCCTCCCATCCGGAAATCACGAAAATACGTTTGTTTACAACCAGGATAAGTTTTTGTGTAAAGTGATTGCATTCATCAAATTCCCCGTGGTCGAAAACCCCTTCCACAAAAAAATTATGAAAATAGGCTTGGTTAAATCCAGAATAATTTTTTTGTGTAAAGGGATGCATCCATTGAATTCCCCACAGTCGAAAACCCCTTCCATAGAAAATCACAAAAATATGCTTGTTTACACCCCAGATAGATTTTCGTGTAAAATGACGTATCCATTGAATTTTCCGCAGTCGAAAACCCCTTCCACAAAAAATAACGAAAATACACTTGTTCATGTTGTATTTTAGAATTTAGATGGGCGTTTCGGGGCGGCTCTGGCCGATTTTTTGCCTCCTTGATCCGTCGGGTCGGAGGAAGGGTGTAAAATCGGCAAGGGGAATTGATGTGCAGGAGAGATAGCCAGGGATCGACCTTAACGCCAGTGCTTCCCTGCGCCTGCCCTAAACCTCGGAATGACTCCTCACTCAGGGGCGAGAAGTCCAGTACAAGAATACCTGCCCAAGAAATGCCTGACTAAAACTAGCCAGACTTGGTAACACACTTTAGGACACAGTAAAAACGCCTTTCTAACTAAACATTTATTTATAAAGCTTGCCTAAAAATCGCCCCTTCCAAAAACATAACGTCTTACCGATATAAAAACAAGGCGAATGATGTACAGGTGAAATAATAGTTATAATATAAAGGCAAGGCGCAGGAGAAGAATCAATAAAAAA
Source organism: Romanomermis culicivorax (assembly GCA_963922205.1). Taxonomy (NCBI): domain Eukaryota; kingdom Metazoa; phylum Nematoda; class Enoplea; order Mermithida; family Mermithidae; genus Romanomermis; species Romanomermis culicivorax. The sequence continues at coordinate 456,972 of CAWUHX010000178.1, forward strand.
CACTGACTAATTCACAAAATTCGTCTTCTACAGTAACCATCGCACTGGGCCAGGTCGGGCATGGTTGGATGTCTTGTACTTGCGGGCGTTTTTACAAATTGACAAATCTATTAGAAAATCCAGAAAAATCGGCGAAAACACACTACAACACCCCTCCCCCCTTGCGGTAGATCGCCTTAAGCGATTCAAGAAATAACCAAAACATGCAAGGGGAAGGGCTCCGCCACTACAGGCCTTCACCGGGGAAGCCGAACATGAAATCGGCAGCGCACAGTGGGGCCGACGGAGTTGTTGGGGTTGTTTGAGCCGATTTTGGGGGCCGCGTGTAGGGTGAGACCTCCTGATGCGGTGCGTAATTGGTGAGGCCGTAAATTCGGCAACACTGCGACCCGTGTCGGGCTGAGGCCAGCCACTACCTTCGGGATTCGGAGAGCGAAGGTCCGACCAGTCCCGGGGAGGACGGAAGATAGCGAAAATATTAAATGGCAGGCGAAAAGGAGGAACTATCGGCGGCGGCTTGCGGTAGAGCATTCCAGGGCAGATGAGAAAGTTGTAGTGGGAAATCGGACTAGTGACGAAAACCAAGCGGCAGTGCCACGGGAGTTAAACATCCGTAGCAGAGCCAGCGAGTTATGTTGATCTGATGTTGTGCAGAAATCGAAAATCGAAAGCGGTAGAGCCAGCCAAGTTGAACATCGTAGTTGCATGCTGCGATTGGGCCAGTGTCCATCGAAGATGGTTGACGTTGGAGAAGATGATTGATACAAAACAAACGAGCAAATGAAAGATATATACAAGAAAAGGGTGGGAAATACAAGTATACTATACAGTAAACAGATGAACAATTTTTGGGGCGATTTAAAGGCTATATTTAGATAGTGAATTTTGGACCAAGAATAAGAATAGTTTTTTTTGAAATGTGAAGTAAATTTTTTGGGAAAAATAAACCGTGATCGGCTCCATGTTGCTGATCTCTTCTTTCGTACAGGTGTTGAGTCAAATTTCGGGTTCCAAATTGCAGTCAACTTCACAAAGTGGCATTCAAGCAGCAGGAGATGCACGGTGAATCGAATCGATGACGTGGATATAGTAAGCAGTGACTGAGGCGGAAACCAACCAATCTTCTCAAAAAGCGATCAACCGATCACAAAGAATTGTGCTCAATAAACTGCGGCGGTTCAAATTGATGGTCGAAGTCCAAACTGTCGTGGGCGAAAGGCGGCGGGAACAGTCAGCAAATAAGCTGAAAGCTCGAGCCAGCTCCGTAGTTATAATTAAAATAGAGTGCATTCGAAAAATTAGAATAGTGGTGCGACACCATAGAAGGAGACTATGGGGCGGACTTCGCACACACTAATGGAATGAAATCTGGATTTTTTGATTTGAGAATGAAAAGAAAATTTTGATGGAAATTGATGGAAAAATTGTAAAAATGATATTCTCACTCAGGCGGCGGTAACATTGGGCACGAACTTCACCAAGACTGGGGCGGTCTTGCCATTTCCAAACGTCCCACTTGAGCGAGGCATCCAGAAGGAGGTCTACGGCACCAGTCGAGGCAGCGGCGAACCATGGCGTCGGAAGTTGCATGAGCTAGGCCATGGGCGAAAGTTGCGGCGGCTGACCACTGATCTTCCTGTTTGCGGCTGTGGCGAGGATGAGTCGAGTGGGAACCTAAGGTTACGGGCAAGTGAAAATATACATATATAATAAGGGGATAAATAAACAAAATTTAGCATGCAAAAAATTGTTGAAATAAAAATCGTCCGTTGTAGGCGTCGACGTTGTGGCAGTCGGGATCAGCAAACGATTTATGCGGCGTTGTAAAATAGGATAGAATAAAGAAAAATAAAAGGGAAAAGAAGAAAAATCCAGAGGGTCATCCCAACCGAAAAATTTGCACTCTGATGTAAGTGTCGCTGGGCAGCATCGATTTGTTGGCGGTGTGATCCACCAGCTTCGGCGATGAAAGTATCTCGAGCCAGGCATGGAATGAAAGGCTTCAATCGGGAAATGGCGACAAGCTGCGGTCGGCCAGGCGAATCCAAAGCATCAATCATAACTGTGTTGTTATCAATATTGCTGACATCGGTGACGATGAATGGGCCTATAAAATCTGGTTGAATTTTGTTACCTTTTTTATTGTTGACCAAAAGGACGAGATCGTTGACACTAATTTCTCTTTTGCAGGCTTTCTGGTCGTAGTATTTCTAGCTGGCGTCGGCCGCCTTATCGAGGTTCTGTTTGATCGATTCGTACATTTTGAGCTGCGCTTGCATCAAGATGTGCTGATAGGCGTCATAGTTGAGCGGCAGTATGAGACGGCGAGCACAATCGTAGTCGAACATAATTCGGGGTTCGTAACCGCGTAATAATTTGAACGGCGAATGGCGCGTTGCTGTATGGGGCGTTGCATTGTAGGCAAAGACGGCGTAAGGTAGATAGCGCTCCCAATTGTCGGGGTCGTCGGCGGTATATTTCTTCAGCTGAGCGATAAGCGTTTGATTGAAGCGCTCAACCATTCTATTGCATTGCGGGTGATAGGCGGTCGTTTTGACTTTTCGGACTTTCAGGAGTTCGCAAATTTCTTGCATCAATTTTGACGTGAAACATCCACCTTGATCGGAAAGAAGGACGAGCGGGCTACCATGGGCGAGGACAACATTGTTCACAAAGCATTCGACAATGGTTGATGCCTTTTGATCGGGAATGGGGTATGCGGAAACCCATTTTGTGAAGTAGTCCTGAAAAACAATACCATAGGGGCGTTTCTCACCTACCGGGGAAATATTGACAATGTCTGTGGCAACAATTTCGAAAGGGTGTGTTGGTTGGATTTGCAACAGCGGCGGAGGGGGTAATGTGCGCGGCGTCGTCAATTGACAAATCTTGCAGGACTTGATCCAATCGCGGACGTTTTCTTCCATACGGGGCCACCAAAAATGAGCTTTGATGGCTGCGAGCGTGTGGTTTGATCCTTGGTGGTTTAAAATTTTTGCGCCATGGAATTGGTGTAGCATTTGGTCAACCATGGATGCCGGGACGACTAGCTGCTTGACATCTTTGATCTGGCGATACAAAAGTCCATCTTCGGTGAAGAAAACTCCAGGATGTTTTGCGGCGTTGCCGGTTTCGAGGGTGGTGATGATTTTGGTAATGGCGGGATCGGCGGCTTGCGCTTGTTTGACTTCATCGTAGGAGGCGATGGTGATGGCTTCGACCGGAGGTGGTGCATAATCGGCGGCCAACAGTATGGAATCGGAGAGTGTGGTTTGATTGATGGGTTTCTTTGTCATGGCACGGGTGACGGCATTGACGTCTGCATCAATTTATATGGGCGGCGAGGCCGCTGCCGGGAGTATATCGGGTACTGTTAAGTCGGCGGCCGATAATGCACCAGCAGGGTGAAAATCTTTACGGAAAATCTTGGCGGTTAAATTTTCGGTGTTCGGGATGGGCGTTTTGTCGCGGTCATCTTTCCTGGACAAAAAATCGGCACAGGCGTTGTCTTTACCTTTGATGTATTCAACCTTGTAATCGTAATCTTGGAGGCTTATCGCAAATCATTGAAGGCGCGAGTTTCGGTGCTTTTCATCTTTGAGCCATTCGAGGGGCTTGTGGTCGGTGTGGACAATAACTTTTTGGCCATAAACATAGTGGCAGTACATCCGGAAGCCGTAGACAATGGCGAGGCATTCGCGCTCAGTTGTACTGTAGCAGGTTTCGGCATTGGTGAGTACGCGGCTGTTGTAGGCGATGACCCATTGATCATTTCCATTTTCTTGATACAAGATCGCTCCAATGGCAGTCGTACTGGCGTCGGTTTGGATGACAAATTGGGCTTCATAATTGACAAGCTGATATTATTATAAGCCGCAAATGCCGAAATTGGTAGATAGAACAGCTGTTAAATCGTTGATGTTATATTCCTGTTTGGTGTGTTCAAAACCTAATTATTTTTATTTTTGAAAGTATATAAACAGGACAAAAGTGTTGAAACATCGTATTTAGGGGTTAACATAGAATAAAAGTAAGTTTAATAAAAAGTTTGACCTAAAATTCAAAAAAATTGAACAACAACCTTCAATCCCGGACAACATCGGTCCAATGTTGCACATCCAATAGATAGAACAGTTGTTATGCCTTCGATGTTGCCTTCTTGTTCAGTTGTGGAATCAAAATGGGATCCATATGGGATCCTTATTTGGTTGGTTCAATTACATAATGAAGTCTATTGTGGAAGTGTATATAAAGAAGAGAAAATAATTGAAACATCATATCTACAGGTTGACAAAAAGAAAATGTGTATAAAAAATTTCTTTACATGTGTCTATCCCTGTATATATTTTTTATTTGAGCAAGCAAAACCTGGTTTTATTGCATGTAGTTTAGGGATGAGGATCATGAACCAGGTTTAATGCAAATAACCGTTTATGTTTATGCAGCAGTTAGTAGATACAGCAGATATGTCATTTGTACGGTAGTACACATTGTAAATTTTTGTGTATGTGTAAAGAAAATGTCAAAAATGTGTATAAAAAATAGGAAAACCAGTATAAATGTTGAATGACCACCACGAAACATTATCATGATTGCCATAATTGGCAATTGCCAAAATCGGCAAATTGATAGAACAATAGTTAAGTCCATGATTATTCCCATTTGTTCTATTCAAATCCTATTGATTTTATATCTGTCACATGTATATAAAAAAGAGAGAAGTGTTCAAACATTGTATGTATGGGTTAACACAGAATAAAAGCATGTCTATTGCAAAATTATATCAAAAATGCAAAAGGATTGAAATACCACCAGGTTGGATGAACTACTGCCATCTTAATGTTACCATAATCGACAAAGTGATAGAACATTCGTTAAATCGTCTATAAACCTGTTTTGTATGTTCAAATCCTAATGAACAAATCGGCAGAATGTATATAAAGATGAGGAAAGTGTTGAAACCTCACATCTACAGGTTTGGATGGAGTCTACTAAAAAATTTAACCTAAACTGCAAAAGGATTGAATAACCTCAAGGAGAGATAAAGCAATTATAAGTTGCCGTAATCAACAAAATAAACTTTGATAGAACAGTTGTTAAGTCGATGATATTAAATTCCTCCTGGGTGTTCAAATCCTAACAAGCCATTTCGCCAACATGGATATAAATATGAGAAAACTGTTGAAACATCATATCTATGGGATAACATAGAATAAAAGCATTTTGGAGTACGAATTTATACCAAATAGTCATATCGGCCCTTTATATCTGCCGATTAGGGTTTTGCATCCCTAATTGGCGGATATAATTGGCAGATATCAGTTAAACTAATTTCTTGGAATTTTGTGCAATTCTGGAATGTCATACTGAAATATCTTTTATCATATAATTATTAATTTTAAGTTGTTATTAATCGCAATATATTTTTTGTGCAGAATATTAAATCACAAAAAGTAAGGAATTTTGTTCAATGTTAAAATAGCTTGTTAACCCATAACTTTGATGTCTCAACAGGAAAGTTGAAAATATGTATGTCTTCATTTCCTGCACATATAAGACAGAACAGTTGTTAAATCTTTGAGATAAAGTTTAGCCTGTTCTATTTTTGTAATTTTTCTCAATTTCTTTCAGGTATTTTCCAAATTTTTTTCATCCATTTTATTCAAATATTTTGAGTCAATGATTGAAATGGAATAACTGTTTTTTTGAATGATGTCAAACTGCAAAAGGTTTGAAAAACCTCGAGGTGGGCAGACCATTCAAGATCATTTTTGGATAGATAGAAAAGTCATTAAATCCTCGATTATCCTGTTTAGTTATTCCAAACCTAATGAGTTCTTTCCGCCACTTGTATATAAAGTTGAGAAAACTGTTGAAACATCACAACTACGGGATCAGATAGAATAAATCAATTATAAAAAATTAAGTGTATTACATTTGAAAGAAAGAGTTAACTTGTTTTAAATATAAACTTTTGAAATGGAATAAGTGCATTTGGAGGTTTGCAAAAAGTTTGAACAATCTCCAGGTTGGTAGACCATTTAAGGTCATTTTTGGATAGAAAAGTCGTTAAATCCTCGATTATCCTGTTTAGTTGTTTCAAACCTAATGAGTTCTATCAGCGACATGTATATAAAGTTGAGAAAACTGTTGAAACATCACAACTACGGGATCAAATAGAATAAATCGATTATAAAAAAATTAAGTGTATTACATTTGAAAGAAAGAGTTGACTTGTTTTAAAACTATACTTTCAAAATGGAATAAGTGCATTTGGAGGTTTGAAAAAGGTTTGAACAACCTCCAGGTCATACTGTATGGTGGCACCTGCAGAAAAATCGAGAATTTTGGAAAAGCTTTTTCATTCTGCCACCAAAAAAGGGCGAGCCGAGGGATAACTGATTTAAAGAAGTAGAATACCTCATATACTTGAACACTAATGACCATGAAAACTGATGTGGAAAAAGTGGGCGTAGTACACTACATCGGTGATGAAACATACGGCCAACCACGCACTGATGGAAATTCTACTTCCAACAAGCCATTTATATGGAATGGGCCCATTATGAAAGATAAAATCCTGGCCATTTCCAGCAATTGCAGTGGGCCAAAAGAGACATATACCTTGTTGCTGAATGCTAAAGAAGACGTTCCAGCAGGGTTAGAAGCCGTTTTGAAACCATGAAATACAAAACAAGTATTACTTCTTCTGATATTTGATTTTGAAAGCAAAAAAAATGTAGGTCGAAACATATAACTGTTTAGTTTTAAGTCACTACTTGACGATTTTAATGATAATTTTTTTGAAATATTACTAAAAAAATTATGTATCTCTTGATGTACCAAATGTTGTTAAGGTGAAAAAATTTTGACGGCCAGAAATACAGTAAAAGCTGCATCCAACACAAGATGTGCTTTTCAATTTATTCCAATTCATGTGGGAAGGCAAAAACCAATTTGTTCACAAATTTGACGCAAGTTTAAAAGATTTGGCCGTTAAATGCATGTTCAATGAAATTTGCACAGTTTTGGGAGAGAGCATTACGCATTACCCCAACGAACCTTTAATTATACTGTATGATACAACTTTTCAACTGGGCGATTTTTATGCCTCTGCCCTTATCATGCGCTACAGATGCCTCGTTGATGAAAACATCATACTGGTAGCTGTTCTACTGCACCAACGAAAATTTGTGCAAACCCATTTGACATTCATGAAGTGGGTATTTGAATGACTACCTACAGTAGTAACTACTGGAAGAGCGCAAGTCGTTTTCATTACGGACCGCAAATTCGACTTCCAAAGCCAAACAACAAACTTAAATCACGTATTTTGCTGGCGACATTTAATTGACAACCTTAAATGCCAAATCGGCCAAATTCTGTCATTACCCAAATATTTGCAGAACATAATTATCAAAGATATTTACAGAATCTTGAGAACGGATACATCCGATTCTGCTGAGTAAAAGGCCATAGAATGCAGGGAAAATTGGTCACAAAGCTTCACAGACTACTATCATACCTTGTTGGCCCCAGCAATTTGTCGAAGCAGTCGCTGGGTATTGGAACCATTGGGAATGTTTTCCCTCCTTTCTGGCAAGTGTATTATTTGTGTAATGTTTTTATTTCAATAGAAATTTTATTTTTCACTTCAGGTGTAACCACTAATGCTAGCCAAAGTTTCAACAACCTCATAAAGTCATGGACAAACTGGCGAGAAATGTCTTTAGATATTGCCCTACTTGCTTTTTACAACTTATACGAGTATTACCTCATCAAGTAGGATAGATCAAAATATGGATTGGGGGATTTCACCCTCAAGCCACACATTCCTCTATGTCCATCTTTGGAAATGCTCAAATGAGAAAACATGTGGCCCAGTAGCATTTTGGAATTCGTTCATTATGGGAACATTGCTTCACAGATACCTCTGGTGCAAATGCAAGAACCACCACCATTTGTACCAGGGGACGTTAATGCCCAAATGAGACTATCCCAATACCTCGTGGCCAAGAATCTTGTAACTCTCCTGCCAGACAAACAGGTAATAAATTTCAATATTTGTCCTTTTTGAAAATATTCACAATTTTCTACATTTACAGGTATTCATTGTCGAAGACAACAAAAAGAAGTATTTGGTTCAGTATGAGCCTTATACATGCACCTGCGGTGTTTGTCATTGCCACCATATTCTGGCTGCTCATATTTCTTGTGGACTCAAAACCAAAGTCAAGATGACCAAAAAAATTACGACATTAAGCAAACAAGAAAAACGAAAAGTAAGCTGAAAGCCAGCGGGTCACAAATCACCAAAAGTGGACGACTACAAAGATGTCAAACCACAAAGAAACCAAACCAAATTTGAGGATGATGAGGACAATTTCGAGATTCCAGTCGACACACCGGCCATGCCAACACAACAAATTGTCCATTCACCTACGGATACCTCGGTTGAAACCAGAGAAATATTCACAAATGAAAACTTTGAAAGGTATATACTACTAATATGTATAATGCATAGCACAAACGATTATAATACATAATAATTCAGGTCGTTGAGTCCCGTAGAAGAAGGAAACCTAATAATCGACGAGGGATATAGTCTGTCCCCAAACCTGACAATGCCCATACTCAAAATTAGGCTTAAAGATACGCAGGTAAAAATTGCCTCTCCTACTCCAACAATAGCAATGGCATCTCAAGAGTTCGAATCAATTTCGGACAAGTACAGCATGCCAGAGGTTGAAGAGGTAATTATTTTTAAAATTTAAGTAGTTTAAGCATTGAAATGTAAAGCATTTCCATTAAGCATTCCAATGTAAGCATTCCAATATTCTAATGTAAAGTATACCTTCTTACCACTTTTGTCTGTTTCGGCATAGTTCCATAGTGCCGTACATTGTAGTTAACCTTAGTTGTTCTAACCTCCAATCCACAATTAATATTGATAATCAGATAATTCCACAGTCGAGGCTAAAAAAAATTTCCATGATTTTTTTAATCTTACATATGAAGACCTGGGTTTAGGTAATTTAGGACTTATAGAGGTTTTTAAACACAGCAGTGTCTGAAAGAATAATGTTGCTCTCCCTTTGATCATTGCCTATAAAATGTCATAAAATACCCAAAAATCGATTTTAAAATAACATTTCCCTTTTTTCTAAGGTAAACCTGAAATGTTAGAAATTGGAGTAAGATGCAAATAAAACAATTAAAATGAACTATTATGTACAGTAAAACTGCAACATTAATGTCAAGTAGGACAGTGGACAATTTTGTACACTTTAATCCAGTTTCCTGCCAAAATGTACTTTTATTACCCTCAATAAGCATTTTCCATTTATTGTTATACCTGCTCCTAATATGAATTATATCATGATGGTCTTATTTTTGCAAGGCCTTTCAATTAGCTTTTTATTTTTATCATTTTCGTATGTGTAAGTTTAAGTTAAGAGTGTTTTTATGTTTGTGGGACATAGAAAAAGTGAATTTTCTTAAAATTTAAATTTTTAAAATTTTCTAAAATTTTTTTAAAAACGTTTTACACGCATGTCAAATTCAATCCCCAGTTCTTGGAACAGGTATATCAATTTAGGCAGTTTATTCTGTGAACCAATTTCAGTTTCTAATTAATTACCACTTTTCAGATACCTCCGGAACTTTCTCAGTTGCGCGTGTCTCTGGATTTAGCCCTAGTGGGCAGCTTCGAAGAAGCTACATTGTTGTGGACAAAGCATCTACACAACATCAGCGCTTCAGGACCCGACAAATATTGTGATATGGGAAATATGATACACATAGATACGTACAGTACAGTTGATGATGTATTCATCAATTTAATCAAACCACTGGTTCACTTGTACTGAACATAAACTTGCAGCAATAGTAACTGCTCGAACAAAGAAGTCATAACTTGAATTGACTTGCTGAACAAGTAAAAATAAGAAATGTACCAAAGAAACCTGTTTTACATTTTTTAGTTTACAGGAAGACAACTGACAAAATGGAAAAATTTGTACGCCTAGAGTTCCGTAGATGCCACAAACAATGTAAACAACAATTGGGCAATCAAAGATGCAGCGGTACATGAACTATAGGTCAACCTGAATTGGTGCAACAGATACCTCTCATGTTGCCACCAATTTTTTTGTGCAATGCAGAATTCAATGCTTTATTCAATCTTCCCATTACATGGACAGTACTAAATAAAAAGTTAGTGTTCCCTTCTTAAACTAACTGACTATAAATTAACTTTTCATTTGCACATCTTTTTATAGATTCCATCTAGGCTCGGTAATCCTGTACAAAATGAACCATTTTTCGTGCATTTTACTACAACCCAACATGGATACCTCGTCGTATTATTTCTGTGATAGCATGAATTCGGAATAGCCAGAAGTCAACCTGGAAAATGTTGACAAAGATGTAAGTGATTGTTTGTTACAATATGCCTTTTATTTTGCCATGTAATTTTTTCGTTATTACTCGTATTTTTTATTGCTCAAAAATTGTTAATATGCCTTTTATTTTGCTATGTAATTTTTTCCTTATTACCCATATTTTTTATTGCTCAAAAATATATAGTTTAAATTTATGTGATAAAATTGTAATTTGTATTCTTTTAATTTTTCTCACGTTGTTGTACATCTTTGTTTGTTTCAAATCTGTTGCACAAATCTGTTTACTGGTTGTTGTATATATTTGTTGTTGTATACTGTAAATATTTGTTATTGTACATATTCAATTTTATGTTTTTGTATGTTGCATGTATGTATGTTGCATTTTTGTTGTTTTTCCTGTTATTGTTTTATTTTGTTTTTCGTCCATATGTGAATAAAATGTATTTTAGATATTGATAAACATTTAACCTATATAAATGAACATTACCTATAAACATAACACCATTCAGATATATACACATACCAAAAAACATTTGAGCATTACGCTAAATACCAATAACCATTTTATGTAAATTACATTATGCATACGGATCTGTGTTGAAAATTAAAGATATCCGCATATCCGCACTACATATCTGCTGATTAGACGTGCATATCCGCTAAAAAGGTTGAGAGCTAGAACAAAATATTTGATAGTTGACAACCAAATATCCGCATATCCACAAAACATATCTGCCAATTAGACATGGAAAAAGCGGATTCCGCATCCGCCAATTAGACATAAATATCCGCAAAAAAGAGCAGATATTTATCTGCCGACAATATCCACATCGGCCGATTAGACCATATCCGCATGCAGATTCTGCCGATTAGTGATACCCCGCTGTACAGTACATGCCTGAAAAAGAAAATTATCGTGAAATTTCTGTGATTTGTCTTCTGTTGTGAGAAACATTGACCGTGGTTTGGTTCATGAATCAATATTATAGTACGTTACATATACAACTCAGGTGCGGAAGAATTAAAAATGCCTAATTCCTTTACTAAATATGCAAATAATATGTCGCAATACCAAATTTATGGAATAAACATGCAAGTTAACACACTCAGATTTAAAATAAGTCTAATGCAACAGAAACCGACAATTTGACTTTCAGGGGCGGTTTATATTTGGAGTGAATCAGAAATTGAAATATCGCCCTTTTGAGTGGATGATTCCTGGCTTTTAAACTCAAAAATCATTTTCTTTTCAGTATCTCCTTTTTGAGTGGATGATCACGACCTCGCCACAGACATAATATATGTGATATGCTACTTGCAAGCAGTGGCATTTTTGGAAATATTTCCCATTTTAATGCTTTTTTCGAAAAAGCGAGAAAAAAAGCTTCCAGGTGGCCGAACCTCACCGCTAGTTTATTCCCGTAATAAGACCCAGAAGGCCTTTGTGGTACACCCTTGATAGATGCACGGGTGAAAGTATCAAGGTCCAGGGATGCGTACCTATTGAGGAACCTGATGCAACTGGGGCCCTGAAAAAGACTGTTTTTTGCATGTTTTTGGCCCCCCCCCCCACCGAGCACCATTTGACTTTAGACGCCCCATGATCTTTGCCGACCCTATGTTTGCCGATTTGGTGGATATTACGCAAAAAATCTCTCATATCTATAACCGATTTTGCCCAAAGGGGGAGGTATCCAGATTTTAGGGGGCTAAGTACGCTACCGCGTCACCAATAATTCATTCATTCAATTCGTTCAATGCTTTTGCTTACTGTTCGGAAGGATATAACAATGGTGCTACAATAGTAGCCTGTTTTAGGCATGCTTGTGGAAATAATAGCAAATCTGCACTGTACCAAAGAGCTGGGAAAACGGTTACCCGCGGGCTTTGTCAGAAAACGGTATGCTACTTGGATCAAAAAACTATAAAAGACAACCTTAGGCCTTTAAAACTTTCCGAAAATTGATTGCAAACCTGACGACTTATTCATCTTTCTTTCCCAAAAAGAAATCATTTTTCCTATTTTTGGTGCGGAGATGTAGGATAGAATTCAGATGGTTAATTGGATCGTTCTGCATAGAACGTTTTATCGAATCAGATTGGTATTTCTGGGATCCAAGCAGATAGACGCATCCATGGCATGGATCAAAAGTGAACAAGCCCAGCAAGGAAAATGAAAGTTTAACATGACTAAAACGGCTTGTATGAGTTGGAAAATTGACGTGCAAAATTTTTGCTCATACATTTGAAAAAGCATAGACCTCGAAAATAATCAAACAAATCAAACAAATGTATTTTCCAGTAAATTTGTGGTAGAAGCGTTCAAAATCGTGCATCATCCTCTAGATTAGTGGTGTGCAAGTTCCCAACAAACATCGGCCCAATTCTCTGCCAATGCAACAATAATCGAAATCGCTGACAGCCAATGAGTCCTTATCGCCGTCCGAAAAATCGCCGTAAGCCAAATGACAAAAAAATTCGTCGTGAAAAACGTGATTACAATCGGGTTTGAAATCTAATGGCCGTGCTGGAGGCCATTTGTGCTTGTCTTTGCAAAGCGGACATGCCCTGATTCCAACGGGCGAATATTTGTCATCTATCTTGAGCCAGCCGGACAAACGATCGATTTGAAAACAATGTTTTCCTCCGTTGGCTGGATGTTTCTTCGTACAAGACCGGAAACCGGCCATGAATGGGTAGCATATCTTGGACGATGATCGGGGTGAACACAAGTCGGTATATTTCGGTTTGAGTACTGAAGAAAAAGAGCGAAAAAATCGAGATTGAAGACGATACAAATTTAAAATTTTGTAGAAAAGACAGACGGGGCAAACATAGTAAATGCGCCATACAACAGCGAAATTTCATCATTTGGTTTTACGAGTCAAGTCGGTTTCACAAAGCCAGTAAAACTTGAGATATGTTTGTCTTCTGCACATTTTTTCCGAAATATTCATGTTTATTCGTTTTTAAAAGGTACAATTCGAATCCAATAATTTTGTGAACCGACAACGGATTTTCTTAGAATTACTATAACGGTGAGAAGTAATTTTCCATTTCGTTTTTTAAGTTTCTTTAAAATATGAAGCAGATCTAGAAGCCACGAAATCAATGGAAAGACAATCCTAAAATATGATGATTCCTTTTTCGTCAGAGCGTCTTTTGCTCAGCACATTTTCGACAGCGAATAACGACTGGCCTACTTGAACCAACTTCATAATTCTGAGGTTGTTTTCAGGAGTTCAGGACTACTGGCTTGCATCGAGTTCAGATGTAACCGGAGATTTTTGGTGAAGTTACGGTCATGACTCACCTCTTACAGAAGTGCAAGTCTTTCAAAAAAATTCTGACCTATAAAAAGTGTCATGGGGTCACAGTTATGGGTCATTGATTTTCGAATTATATCCAGGAAAGGTCCTGACAATAATTCAAACACTACTCTTTGTCTTAATTTTGATCCCAAAAGTCTTTCTAAACTTAGTTTGCTATTTCTTCATTTTCGTAATCTTTTCCTTTCAGTTTTAACTTTCAGGGTCAATGACTCACATTGGGAAGCGACTTTATAAAAATTGTGCGATTCAAAGCAGGATTCCGCTGTGTACCGGCGGAACGTCGTCCACTCTCCATTGATGGGGTCTGATCCGTACTTGTCGAATTTGACGATATCCGATTGGTCGATTATATCGACGCATTGGCGGCCCGAGCAAACGCCCACTTTCTTCCGACCCGGAGGCTTACAAGGCGTACCTTCGGGGACTGAAGTCGACTTCCGGGTCAAAGGCGCCGATTGTTTTATCACGTAGAAGGAATAATTGGCCTGACCGCGCAAACCTTGACCGACGAATAATCTGACGGAATGACATTCGATGCTTTGGCAACTAGTGGCGAACTTGCCCGGGTGATACCAGCAGGGGGAGCCACAGGCTTCTTTCCATGCTCCGTCGTTCAAAGGAGGCTGGAAGCAAAATTATTATAATTTCTAAGAGGTGGTTTGGTTCCTCACACTACCCTCACTAACCCTCCGAACGATGTTTTATTGAACATTGAAAAATACAAAAAGGAACGAGCTTCCCAAGGTTTGACAACTGTAAGACAAGCTTTATGGGGTATTTTATTCACAAATGGATTGACCGGCAAAATTCGACCATTTATGACATTTTGATGGAGCGTTTCACGGTAGAAAACTTCTTTGGCTGCGTCTTTACATTCTTTTTCATCTTTCTTTCACTCCACATTTTTACCACAACGAATGAAAAATCAATTATTTATAGTCTGTTTTTTATAAAGTGCTTCAAAATAGAAAAGTGACACAAATCAGTACCGTCGTCAAGATCGTTTACATAAGATTCTTACTGTAAAAATTTCTCTCGAGAGATTGCTAAAGCTTAGGAAAGTAAGCTCACAAATTTCTAGTCCTACATGATATATTGCTTGTCGGAAAATCGCAAAAATCTGAAATACTACTTGCTTTCCACTTTCATTATTTGGAAGCATTTCAAGAAAAACAGACTATGGGTCAATGTCAAGCTAAGTAAAATTTCATGCCTGAAGATGTCGACATGCACTTTACATGAATAATCGTCTTTCAGAATCGAATGAATTGCAATACATGAATATGCATTAGCATTCTCATGGCTTCAGCTTCACAGCATATGTTGAGCATTAATTCCTTTCTGATCAGCATGATTGCTTAACTACAGCAGATTGTATTAAAATTATAAAAAACGGATTTTTAATCTACTTTGCGAATGTGACCAAAATCCCGGAAATGACTATTGAACTAGGAAACTTAGGATTTGTTCACAAACAATATTACTTGTAAATCTATTTTTCTTTATTGCGCTAAAAGGCAAAGCATGCAGAGAAAGAAAAAACAAGATACGAAAAATTCCGAGGCCTAAACGGATGTTTTATTCTATAATCAATTTTTTTCTATTTCGTTCTCAATTTCTGTATTCCTGCATTGATCAGGTCATTTCGGCCAACATAGAACGCTGTAGTCCGTTTAAATGCTTCTAATACAATGCTTAAACATTTACACAACTTCTACCTTCAATCCCACAAGGCTTTTACAGTAAAATTTTTAATTGAAAAATTTATTGACGGTTCAGCTGTTCCATGTGTGTTTTGATGTCCAATTCCATTGATTGCAATAATTTTAATCAATGTAGACCTATAGTCTGTTTTTTATAAAATGCTTCCAAATAGAAAAGTGACACAAATCAGTACTGTCGTCAAAATCGTTTGGATAAAATTCTTATTGTAAAATATTTCACTCGAAAAATTGCTAAACATTTGACCAATGTGCTCACAAATTTCCAGTCCTACATGGTATTTTGTTTGTCAGAAAATCGCAAAAATCTGAAATACTACTTGCTTTCCACTTTCATTATTTGGAAGCATTTTAAGAAAAACATACTATATATGGCAAACTCAAAAATTGGATTCTCACTGGGAAACGGTTCTCCTTTAATAATGTCACCATGTGTGAACATATGAGGGCAACTATTAATACCCTCATTTCTTTAGAGCAATCGAATACTACGAAGTTTTCACTGGAATTTTATCATATTATACTATAAGGCCAAAAATTATAATAGATGGTGATCTTTTTAAGTTTTCGTTTTAAGTTAAAATTTGTGATCTTAGTTTCTGCAGGTAATTTACGGTGGAGAAATTCTAGTGGTGTTAACTCAAAACACTGGGTGTTAATAATCCATCAAAAATTAGGACGTCATATTTTGGACACAAGCATATTTCTGCGAGAAATATGGAAATTGGTATCTATTGCATTAGATTATGGGGCAAAATTTTTTTAAGCTTGCAAACTGGGTCTCTCAACTGTGAGGTTCGTTCAGGAGATGTTGCATAGAAAAATTATTCAATATTTTATTGCAACAAAACATTTTCTAATTCACCTCTCTACGCCGGCACGCCTAACCCATGACAGCTCAGCTTACTCTTTTGACTGCAGTCGTATAAGTCACGGTCGTCGTCGAAACAGTCGTTGTAGTAGACGTCTCGAATTCGACTGGTATGGCGATTTCAATGGGCGGCAAATCCGTCGTCGTAGATGCTATGGATGACATAATAATGGTGCTCGTGCTGCTAGTTATCTTTTTTTCACTGGTGGTGGCACCGAACATCCAAACGACCAAAGCGCCGACAAGCATGACAAATAAGACTATAAGACACATGCATGGCACAATGTGGCTGCCCTTAGCGCCTGGACGCCGAGTTGACGTAGCGTATCGAGTCGACCTTGTGCCTTTTGGCGTCAAAAAATCGAAAGTCGTTTGTTCGCCCTTGGCTAGTTTTCTCCTGCTTTTAGGCTGGCTAACTACCGTCTAAAAATTAAAAACAGTAGGATTGTCTCAACAGTGTTTTGTGAGACTAATGGGTGTCGGGTAAAAATCTGGACTACCAGAAAAGGTGTTTTTTTACAATACCAATTTTTATTATGGGACAATCAATACACAAACTTACAGAGCGAGAAAAACTATACAACATAGGATCACGAGAAAAACTCTACAAGATAGGGTCACGATAAAATAAGATAAGATCAGATAAAGACAAGATAAGATCTACAAAGCTTTAATGACTCCATTTCGTCATACAGTATCAACCCTTTTGGGAGTACTTACGGCCAACTTCTGTACAATATTGTTATCAACTTTCTTTGAACTGTACTTTATACGAAATATCAGTTGTTGTAAAGTTGTTGCTTGCCAACCTTGGACATAGACCAAAGACTTCAGATAAGACCAGAAATCCCCGATGGATCGAACTTCAGGAACACAGGCAGGGTTTAAAGACTTTTCCATAAATTCCACATTTTCGACACGCAAGTGATCCAAAACATTTTTGGCATAATGTGCACTCACTTAATCCGGCCAAAAGACATATTCACCTTGAGTGTAGTTGGGGCGATGTAAGGGACCAACCTACCCTTCATGCATTCCTTCAGATTATGTAGAGCATTGATGGCATAGCTGGATTTGCGAATGAAAGCTTGTGACAAGCGATTCGCCCCGATAGTGACCCAAACCGTTCGAACTTTGCTTTTTTAACAAATTTAACATCTGAAGGTGTACCTGATACGTCCTGAGCATAAAACCCGCCACTACCACCTATGGAGGAGTACGACAAAATAAAATATGACTAATTATCCTTAATGTTTTTCACCAAAACATCAAAGAAGCTGGCCACACTTCATTTCTGCAAGTTGAATTTGAACATTAGGTGTAGTGAGAATTCGAATTTTCTTCCTGTACTGTAATTTTAACTTCTTCTGAATAATTTCGTATATGTACGACTTCGAAGCTCCAAATTTTCTGGTGGTCAGGTGAATGGACACAAAGCAACTGTCTTTATGCTGAAGTGAGCCGCTTCAGCTTGGTTTTCGTAATAATTTTTAGCTTTCTGCCAGATCCAGAATGATGATTAAATGGTCGACCATTAGCATACCTTTGCAGCATACAATAGATGAGACTTTTTGGGACGCCTTCGTTTTTGAAATGGGAAAAGGTAAATTGTTTGCCTTTATCTAAGTTGTTAGAATAAAACTTGTACAGGCGAGAATGTAAAGCTTCCTCTTTTGACGGCATTTTAGAAGCAAAAACTGAGTGAGAGAAAAAAAGGAATTTGATTACTTGGATGTAGATTTCAGTCTCTTTACAATCGAGTAACTGACCTTACACAAACTCAAAAAATGGTGTCACAGTGCTTGAAAAAAAGTCCAGATTTTTACCGGACACTCTTAAATATCAAAGACAGGATAATTCGTTAATCGAAAAAGGCAACAGTAAAATGCATACAATGTCAGCAAAACATAATCCCACGAGCCAGAAGAACTCGGAGCGTTGGTAGCATGAACATTAGCACTTTCACTGGCTATCTGAACTAGCCATTAAATCCCATGGATCTAATCAGGGGATTAGTTATGTAATGGCCTGGATGAACGAAATTTTTCAACTATACGCCGTTCATTTCTAAACTAGTTTATTGAAAATGCCCCGATGGAGCAGGGAAAGAGGAGAATATACTTGATGAAAGTCTTCAATGCTGAAAAAGGGGGGCAAGGCTGTTAAAGGGGCGGACAAGGTTGTAAAAGGGGTGGACAAGAAGTTTCCACCCAAAAACTTAAAACACAATACATTCTCCACCAAAAAAATTATTAAAATTCTTCACCCAAAAAAGCGGTTAATGGACATTTTGCCTTTTATTTTATATTTGAAGAAGTATATTCTGCAGCTTCGCGCAGCAAAAATTTTCCTGGGATCAAATTTTAGCGTATCCTATTCTTCAGAATTTGCACAGAGTACCCTGGTGCAGGTAATTAGGTCATAAATTCATGAAAAAATGAGACAACAAATAAAGTTGCGAAACATCTGAAAGATTAATAATGATTTTTCTATTCTCAGGCCCGCTTATCTTGGTCACAGGGTAATTTATTCCTGTGCAGGGGTACATACCATAGGATAACTTGCCCCAACAGGGGTAACTTATGCACATTATTTAGTCAACCCGTAATGGAGTTAACCAACCCCCAGGATGCAAGGGTAGAATAAATAAAAATAATTCAATGCCAAAGTTTCATTGGGAGATTAGTTGTGGTGTGCTGTGTCTGGAAGCTATACAGGAAATAAAAATACTATGTTGAAAAATTTAAAGATTTTGTCAAAATCAACATGCGAGTGGTATTTTTCAAAATCAGCATGCAAGTGGTATTATTCAATCTGAAAAAAGACAGCCGCAGTTGTTTATTTCCATGAGCATTTTTTTCCCGAGCCTCATTTAGAAAAGTGAACTTGAATCGCATGCATACTTCACGGTACGGTTATGGCAGTCGCGGTCAATCAGATAGCATCACGAAAAATTGACGTTAAATATGATTGATTGCAAGTTGCACTGAAATTTGATAGGTCGCTGCCATGGCGTCCTGCCGTGAAGTATAAATGCGGCTGTGCGGTCGTCAGTTTTGTTTGGCGATAAAATTAACGTAGAGCAGCTGGACAGTGCTGGTTTTCCAAAGTCCAAAATAAATGATACGAATATTGACAGTAAAACCAGCGCTTCACTAAAAGTATGTATAGTCTAGGGTTTGCAGTACTTTAGTCTACTGAGCACGACGTTTGAAAAACGAGAAGATAAAGCCTGAGGAACATTTTGTGTTAGAAGCAAAAAAATGCTCATCGCGACCGAGAATGGGACCACTGCTCAAATACATACTAAAGAGCGAAATTTGAGGTGAACCTCGGCAGTATTAAGGTATGCCGATTGATAAATTTAGAAAAGCAACTTTCTTTGTTATTTTTGTAGCAAAATTTGGCATGTAATTTCGTACTTTTACCCTGCTTGGGTCGGTCGTACTGGTCACCGATTCTGTGTCGAGAACCTTTATAGCCCCGGTCTTTTTAGGGAAAACGGTGGGTGGTGGTGAAGGCACCGCTTCAGTCATTAAAGATGTGCCGATGGCGATCGACTTGCCATCATGGTCGTCACCTCGCTTTTTCCTAGTTGATGGGAACACGCTCTGTTTTTTGGCTACCGATTGCATCCTCGTTTTCATGATAGTGTAATGATCACCTTTTTTACCTTGCACGGATACTAAATTGAGGCTTGGCGATATTCTAAAAAAATAATGTCATGAGTGAAGCTGTTCTTATTTCTAAAACACGATATTCACAGAGGGTTACTTATGAAAAAAAATGATAAAGCATTCCTTCGAAAACATTCTGATCTATCAAATTTTGATCTAGCTCTCAGACACCACTTTCGTATAGTCACTCCATTTAGTCTAGTATTCATCTTCTTCTGATTAGGTCATTTTTCTTAAATCTTTAGTTCTAACAACCGTTCGGTCTTATTTCTTCGATGATTGCTGTATATCACTCGAGGCATCTCCCCGATTCTATGCACTTTTTTAATCATGATAAAGTCATACTCCTTCACATCTCGACTCTGATGATTCATGTCCCTTATTTATGAAACCTATCTGATACAGCATAATTAAAAGAAATTGTGATAAACTGTCTCAGTCGAATCAAATCAATTCCTTATGAGGTTCTTATCCCTATGTGGCCCTTGTTATGAGTAGTTGAGAGTGTGATCCTGGGAAAAAATCGATAATCATAGGTGGCGCGATAGCGTTGGCCCCTAAATTTCATGTCCCCCCCACTCTAGAGCCAAAACGGTAAGAGCTAGAACCTTCGGGTTTATTGCATCATATCGGGCATAGAAGCAAACTATGGGGTGTCTTTTGTCATTTCGCCTCTATCTGCAAGTGGTGCTCGGTGGGGCCCCAAAAACACGCAAAAAACGCACTTTTTAAGGCCCCCAGTTCCACCATGCCCAGCAAAGGGGGTGGCATGTCCAAGCTTCATACTTCGGCCTGAGCATTTTGGAGGCGCAATCTTAAATGCGAATTTTTATTTTTTTTAAATATGGCCCCAATTCAATTATATGCTGGTCCAAAGTCCCGGAAAACGCCAAATTCCCCAATTTTGTTACATAATACTTACGGCTTCAAAAAAATAATTTCCTGCCACATAATGCACTACTAATTTTTTGCAGTTTCAACTGAACCGGTAGCCTTATTGAGGTTTTTGGGCAATAACGGTTTTCGACCATTGGGAATTCGATGAACACGGTCACTTTACACGAAAAATTATCTCGGTTGTAAACAAGCGTACTTTCGTGATTTTTTGGTGAAAGGGGTTTTCGATCACGGGGAATTCGATGTATGCAAACATTTAACATGAAAAATTATCCATGGTGTAAACAAGCGTATTTTCATGATTTTTTGGTGGAAGGGTTTAGGACTGCGGAGAATTATATGGATGCATCACTTTACACAAAAATTTATCTCGCGTGTAAACGAGCGTATTTTCGTGATTTTTCGGTGGAAGGGGTTTTCGACCACCGGAAATTTGATGAATGCGATCAAATTACTTAAAAAATTATCCCTGGTGTAAACAAGTGTATCTTCGTAATTTTTTCGGGGATGGGTTTTTGAATACGAAGAATTTGATGAATGTAATCACTTTACATAAATCTTATTCACAGTGTAAACATTCGTATTTTCGTGATTTTTTTTGTGAAAGGGGGTTTCGGCTGCGAGAAATCAATGGATGTGTCACTTTACACAAAAAAATTATCTTGGGCGTACTCAAGCTTATTTTCGTGATTTTTTTGTGGAAGGGGTTTTTGACGACGGGGAATTTAATTAATGCTATCATTTTACACACAAAATTATATTGAGTGTATTTCAAATGTATTTCTGCGATTTTTGAGGGGAGGGGTTTCTGACCATGTGAAATTCAACCACTACACAAAAAAAATGTTCTGTGTGTATTTAAAACAAAGGTACTTCTCCGGGTTTTTTGGGTTGAGGGATTCTCGTTTATGGGCTTCACTTTACACTCTGTTTACAACGTGTTTTAAGTTCTATGCGGTTTAAACATCTTTTACTTTCACTGAAAGTGAAAATTCGTAGCTTTAAGATTTTTTATTGTTTCTTTGATGTGAAGATGACCAAATTTAAAACTTCAATGCGGTTCTATGAAGGTTTTCTCGTATGGTTGAAGCCCACTAAAAAGAAGTGAACTAGTTTATTAGAAAATGCCCCGATAGGGCAGAAAAAAGAAGAATATACTTGCTTGGATAGTTGCCAAGCTAGAAAAAGGATCTAACTAGATTTTTGAGAACTAGGGTTGGAGTTGGAAAAAATCCATTTTCGTTATATTGGACTTTCATTCTCTCAAAAAAAAATTTCCATGTCTGTGAAAAAGTATATTTTGCAGCTGAGGGCATCAAATGTAAATCTCCAGAATTTCGAGAAGAGTACAGAGCTGGACCTTTATTTTTTGGCGTTTTTTTGAGACGAAAAATTCAAAAAAAGTTGACCAAAAATTTTTTTTCATAGCAAATTTTCCAATTTCAAAACCTTTGGGTTAGTTTGTACCCCCATGTCCGCCCTCACACGTGTGTGCTTCTAACGGCGTTGAACTTTTTTGCTAAATTTAGTGTCAATAAAACAGAAATCAACTGCGGAAAATTGGCACGTGAAATTCCAGTCGGCTTTTTTAGAAAAAAAGCTATATCATAAAGTCTTCTTAAAACTAAATCGATTCTGCAAGATATGTTTAATTCACTTATTTTACATAACATATCGCATAGGATTCACTTTATAAGTTCTACTGATTACTAGCTAGCTATAAACAAATTTATTCTCTTCTATTCAACTATTCAACAAAATATCATCATTCACAGTTTTTCGATTTAAACAGAAATTAGCAAAGTCTTTTTGTGAGATTGCAGACGAAAAGCAAGTTCTCCCATCTCTGTCGCTCTGGTGCTGCTTTCAAAAAAGTTGTACTGTTGCAGTGGGAGTGCGAGTAGGGTCGGTGAGAACCGGATACGGTATTTGGCGCACACCCCCAATAGGCACGGCTGAACCAAGAGCATTTTTGAATGCTTTACCTTGTTCGCTCATCTGCAAATCGGTGCCCAATGACTGTAACCAAGGCCCAGTTGCACTAAAAGGGTCTGAGGTCGAGCTCAACGTAATCTCGAACAAAAAAGCGACTCGGTTTGATCTCATGTTCGGCATAATTTGAATGTCATCAGGATCATAACGAGCTCAAAGTCGAGATTATCCCCAACTCGAGCTGTAGGGTCGCAATAACATTTTCCCATAATTTTCTTATCTTTAAAGCAAATAAATATAAAAATGTCTGCAATTCTCAAACTCCAACTTACATTTCGGTAGTAGTTAATCCTGAAGTGAGTATTGTTTGTGCAATGGAAGAGAATAATTTGGACATTGCGATTAGCTCAAACTCAGGATCAGCAATTTAATCCCAATGTTGTGCTTATCCTCATGTTGGATTAGTGCAAGCAAACCCAGGTTTCTTTATAGTTCTGAAAATGACTATAATATGCCTGCCTCACTATTTTTCAGCTATGGTGAGAGGCAGGAGTTTCGAATTGGTCGGGAGTTAGAAAGCTATTGGTTTACCATTTCTTTACATTTGAAATCATGTGCATATAATTTTAATATAGAAAAACTTTGCTGCAGTTAATGCCAGGGGAAGGACAAAATGCACGATGCTGCAGAATATACTTTCTCACAGACATGGAAAATTTTTTTTGGGAAAGAATGAAAATCTAATATAACGAAAGTGAATTTTTCCCAATTCCAACCCGAGTTCTCAAAAATCTAGTTCGATCCTTTTTCTGGCTTGGCAACTATCCAAGCAAGTTTTTTTCTGCCCTATCGGGGCCTTTTCTAATAAACTAGTAGAAAAAATGCCTGACCGGACATTATAGCGCGGGGACATTAGAGTGCAGAACATCAGAGCACAGGGAATTTAAAGCGCAAGACAATAAAGCGCAGGTACATTAGAGCGCAGGACAATAGAGCGCAAAGACATTAGAGCACAGGACGATAGAGCGCAGGGGCATTAGAGCATAGGGACATCAGAGCATGTTAGGGCGCAGGACAATAGTGTAGGTACAGTAGAGCGGAGGAGAATACAGCGCAGGACAATAGAGTTCAGGATAATAGAGCACAGGGACATTAGAGCATAGGGACATCGTTAGAGCGCATCTGTTGGTTCACAAAAATTCCAACAAACGTTTCATGATCTGCAACCAAACCGACTTTTAAATTGTTTTTGAACATGAAAATAGAATACTAAGCAACCAGCCTTATTTCAAAAGCTGACAAAAACTACGTGAGTGATTTTGGGTAAAAAATTTGGGACAGGAAAAAGTAAGAAAAGTGAAATAAGATAGAGATAAAAAGAGAAAAAGGAAAAGAGAACAAAAATGCGAAAAAATACTCCATGGTAGAAAAAATCTTTGACCCGAACTTCTTCAAAGACGCGAAAAATGTGAAGAAAGCATTTTTGAGCTGAAATGTAGTTATTTCTCGTATTGTTTTATTTTCGACTTTTTCAATTTGCTTTGATATAATTTTTATGTGCTCTATCGTCCTGCGCTCTTATGTCTCTGCGCTCTAATGCCCCTGCGCTCTATTGTCCTGTGCTCTAATGTCCCTGCACTTTAGAGTCCCTGCGCTCTATTGTCCTGCGCTCTAATGTCTCTGCGCTCTAATGCCCCTGCGCTCTATTGCCCTGCGCTAATGTCCCTGCACTCTAATGTCCGCGGTCCAATGTCCGTACTCTATTGTCCCGCGCTCTAATATATCGGTACTAAAAAAATGTTTTAGATGGAAGGCGATGTCTTACTGTAAGAGCAGAGCTTTTGGATTGATTAGGACAAAGAAAAACTATCTTGGAAAGAGGCGAGTTCTTACTACAGGAGCTTAAGTTTTGCATCCATTAAAATTATTTTGGGAAACAGGCGAGGTTTACTGTAGAAACGCAATCTGAACATGAAAATTTACAGGTTTTTTCATAATGCTTTAAATTATGCATGAAGTCTGTTTTTTCTGAAATGCTCCCGAATAATGAGAGTGGAAAGAAAGTAATATTACATATTTTTACACTTTTTCTGCTGAACCGCTCATAACGTTGCCAAATTTGTAAGCATTTTCAAGTAACCTTAAGCAATTTTTTGGTAAAAAATCTAACCGTAAAAGCTTTGTGTAAAAGATTTTAACGATACTACTGATTTTTATGATTTTTCAATTCAGAAGCATTTTATAAAAACAGGCTATAGTTTGGGTGCTTTATTTTCTTTACAAATACAAAAAAGTAATGTCTTTTTGAAGGTTTGTGTACCACTATGTCGACTGACCCAGTAAGTCGAGCGTCCCAAGGTGTGTCTATACTTCGCGCGTGGGGTATCCCACATGGTGTGCTCTTTTCAATGGTCTATTCCCAAGTAAGCGATTCCCAAGGGAGCAATTCTAAAGTGAGCGACTCTCAAATCTGCGGTTCAAAAGGGTGCGAATTTCCAAGTGAGCGAGTTGGGCGCCATTGGGCGATTCCTAGTGAGCGATTCCCAACTAAGCAAAGTCCCAGGAATTTCCAATTGAGCGATTTCCAGTCGAGCGAATTTTAAGTAACCAAATTCCCAATTTAGTGATTCTCATGTAAGTGATTCCCAGTTGAGCGAATTCTCAAGTGAGCGAATTCCAAATTGGGGAATCGAAACGAAAATCTTCATAAAACATAAAGAAAGAGTGCTGGAAGAAACAAAACATCAAGAGAAAGGAAACGTCAACAAAAATGAAAACATTAAATATAAGTGAAAATAGATGGAAAAGCATTAGGTGATAAGAAAGAAGAAACAACATATGAAAAGTAGCAATAAAGAAAAAAATGTGAAAATAGAAAAAAAGAAAGAATCAGGAGAGGTTAAAAGCAAAAACCTAAGATGAAAAGTAATGTAGAAAAAATCACAAAGAATAACATTATATAGGAAACGGCGTGGCGAATGTGATAACTTTTGATTTGTTATTCCATGAACAAAAAAGAAAAGAGTAGATGAAAAAAAACGAAAATGAAAGAAAGCAGAGACAAAAGACGGAAACATAAAAATACACATAAACGAAAACATTAAAAATACATACGAAAAATTAAAGAAAAAATACACACAAAGAAAAATATACGGTAAAAAAAGAACATATGAAGAAAGATTTATTGCATTCTCGATCACCCGTTTGGAATTGCCCAATTGGGAATTCGCTCAATTGGGAATCGCTCACATGAAAATCACTCACTTGGGAATCGCTCACTCCACGTAACAGATCTCTCTGAAATTTTCTTTAAGTTGATCAAAAATCGATTTTCGTTTTAAATTTTTTTTCGGGAGGGGGCGGAATTTTTTTTTTAGTTTCTGTATTTTTTCAAAATTATTAGATACAAACGATTTTTTTTTAATTTAAAAAGATGAGGGACAACAATTAAAAATACCATCAGATAATTAAGCCACAAAATCGAGACGACTAGAAAATTGTACTTATTAAAAATTTTCGGTTTCCACTATCTTAAACGCTGGGGAATGAACCTTCACAACGTTGAGAAATAAATTAAAATCGAACTAATAGAACGTAATTTGTTCCTCAGTTTATATATTCTAAAACGCTGGAAAATGAATCTCTTCAACAAATATCTTCGAATAGAAGCTCTAAAATTAGAGTCTAAAATGATGACTTCAATCTCCGTCGTCTATCAATGCAAAACATCCTGCTGGAAACGTTTGAAAAACTACAAGCTGCGGAAGAAAAAATTGGGAGAATTGATGAAAAATCACAATTTTCGGCGAAATAGTGACCACTATTGATTACAAAATGAGACGAGGTATTTCAATTGATAGAAGCTGTTGAAGGTTAATTAGTAAGTGGCATACATGCACAACATAGAAATTCTGCGGGGGGTCAACCAGGACAGGGGGTGGGATACAAAATTTTTTTTCATTCTTGATAATGAAAAGAAAGGTCTCAGAAAGTCTTCTAACATCCAAGCAGCATATTCTTCAACCTATATTAGTCAGATATGTGAAACTATTTGCTTAGACAGCACCTTTTAAAGTTTCCATGTTACTTTTTTGGAATCAAGTATGATTTGTTTAGAAAAATTGTCAAACTACAACGTCATTTCCATTTTTATGACGACTTTTTTCTCTCTTGCTCATTTTCCTTCGTCATCTTCTCAAGCATTGCTGGAAAAGTTCAATCTGCTGGGGGTCAGCAAGAATCTGCTAGGACACAATAAAAATCTGCTGGGGGTCAAAACTCCCCCAAATCCCCCCACGTGCATGTATGGTAAGTGGATGTAGATATGCTAACGGTTACGCTTGACAGAAAATAGTAAGTATTATACCCATGACCAATTTTGAGATTTTGACCTCCTAAAGTTCACCAAAGTGCATCTTTCCAGTTTTGAATTCCTTCTGAACCATGATCTCGATAATTTTTTTTACCATGAGTCCGGGGGGCGGAGATTGCCCCACTGCCCCCTGCGTCCGCTACAGGAGACGCCGATCCATGGTGAAAGCCTGTGAAAATGGAAAAACTCTGTCAATTTGTTCATCTACAGTGAAAACTGTACTGATTAATTTGCATCTTTGTTCTTTTTATAGTCGACGGTGCTGAGATATTCTATTTACCTTGCAGTTTGCTTTTAATTTGTGTAATATGGATTTAAGAAAATTTCTCACGCTATCGAGGGAAAATCGATTTTAACAGTACAGTCGACCTACTAAGATTTTATGTCTAGAAAATGATGCTTATATCATTGGTCGACTTACTGGGATGTATCATTTCTCAGGTTCTTTCCTACACATTATCCTGCCCTTGTCGTCATCCCTATCATTGTCCTGCCGTCATCCTCATTGCCGAAACAATGGAGAACAAGAATAGAGAATAAAAGGTGATCAGATTTATCTTGATTAGCTATCCCAGTTATGAGCATTGTGTGCTAAATAATTTATGATTGTTGACCCAGCCGTGCTAGAGGACAGTTGATTGAAAAGCAAGAAAGCTGCACAAAAAAATTAATTACACTAAGAACTGTGGGCCAGAATTGTGTCAAAAATTGAGAGGCAGGAACGCTCACGATGCATACTAAAGAAAAATGTTCACTGCTGTAGAAGTGTGGAAAATGCAAAATGCAGAAAATAACATTGTCGAGGGTGAAAATGATTGTATAAGCATGGTCACTGGCCACCGACTGAAGAAAGCTTAATAAAGACAGTGTGTAGTACTGATGCGACAGTACAGCAAAAACTCCAGAAAAAAAACGACTAAAATCACTGAAAGCATTTTTACTCCTTTTGTTCAGATATGGGAGAACGTTACATGGCTTGGCCCTTGAATTCAATAATTCATAGACATTTAATTGAATTTGGTACCCCAAAATCAAATACTCATCTAACTGATCCGAACAAATGTTTATCTTCATTTTTTGTTCAGAGATGTGACCCTGAAAGCAAATGTTGTCGTCGTATCCCAAGGAAATGGAGCCTACACATGCATACCTCGGACTAATCTCATGAGTTCCAGTAGTTATGAAATTGGTGCATTAGGTATTCATAGCTGTATTCAAAGGATGTTGCTGCAAGATTCGATGCTTTGCATGGTGGTCAAAGTGCAGGCTTTGACATCAGAGTTACCGAATTTCTCAAAAAATAAAGTTTGGATGGCAGGACGACCGCATTGCGATATCCAACTGGAAAAAACATTTATACCCAAAGAAAGCTTCCATATTCAACTTATTCCTTCATTTGATTAGTCTGAAGTCCTGCACTGCTGAAAGTAATGAAATGATTATGATTACAAAAAAGATGTCAAATTTGAAAAGGATTGCGGTTGAAAAACCTGCATTCATACATATCGGAAAATATGTGAAACAAAAACGTGCTGCATATGAGGTTCCAGATTCTCGAATTCTCTCTTTACAAATGGGTGCATGAGAAACAAATATCGGAAATTTACTAATTTAGAGTGGTCGAGTGCCCAAAAAAGTTCACTTTATATCAGAGCAGAATCCGGCAAGTTTGAAGATTACAAATTTAATCCACTCAATTCCAAGATTTGAAAATGCAGACATGATCAGATTGATTTGAAAGCTCCCCTTCTGTAGCTTCCACCACAGAAGAAACATTCAACCTTATTTCACATCAATCGAGGTCAGAAAATTAGTACGACAAGCCAATTTCGGGTAATCATCATGTGTTGAGGCTGATTCCTGGCTATTTCTCCTGCCTATTTCCTACCGATTTTACCGTCTTCCTACTACCTCACGGATCTAGATGCCACTCTTCGGTCTGAGATGGGTCTAAATTTTTCATATATAATGTTCATACTGCCTCCCAATTTTTAACCTAATCGTAGCCCAGTGTTCATACTGTAACTAATCATTTTCGCTCAACTTTCTCGCTTCTCTCCATTCCTTGCACTCTTTTCTAACACAGCTGGGCCACCTGTCATAAATCATTGGGTGCACAGTGCTTACAATTGATCAAGACAAACTCAACCATATTTTATTTTAATTTCTAGTTCTCCATATCTTTCACAATAAGGACAACATTTTGGTGGATGGCAAGGTGGCAGTGACAGGATGACAACAGGATGATGGCAATAGCGTGGTGTTTTGGTAGATGATGCCAGTAGGACTGCAGTTCGACAGTAGGAAGCTGCTCGACAGGAGAGTATTTTGAGCAACGGGTGGTGTGTGAATAATTGGGCATGGTATATGAATGAAGCGCATCGAAGGTCACTCCGCACTGATGCTTGAAATCCTTTATGGATATTGCTTGATTTGCTGTTTATGCATCATTGTATGCATCACTCATTGTGTTGCATTCAAGAGAAAAATGTGTAAAGGTAGCAGGTGGCTTAGGTTTGACTCTTACTGACCCAACTTTTTCTTCAACAACGAATATCTCAAACCAAAATTTTTTCAATAAAAATACACGATTTAGAATTTTCTATGACTGTAACTTACTTTAATACTGAAACGGCTTTTTGTCGCGGTTTCTGTTGACTCCTATCCGACGGCTTTTTCGATCGATTCATAATCGTTTTAGCTTTTTGCACGGAAACTAGATTCAAGCTCGGTGGTGTTCTTGAAAAAGAAAGAAGTAAATACAACTTCAATTGAAATCGTTGCAATTCGAGAGTGGGCGTTTGATGATAAAACATATTTGATTTGGTTCGAGGGAACGGTTCATTGAATCTTCCAGATAAAGTATTGATCAATGCAAAACGTATTCTTCACATTAACCGACAAACCGCCAGTATGCAGCAACTTACAAAAATACTGTAAATCCTTTCTTTACATTCTGCTCATAAAATTGAAAAATATTAGTGACTAAAGCTTCTCCTAGATTCAAGGCCACCTCGACTAGGAATTGCTCGAAAAATTTGAAACATTTCATCCAACTTATGTCTTGGCCAAAAATTGAACACATAGGACAAAGGTTTGACGTCCTAAAAATGTTTATGAGCACTTACTTTAAAAGAGTTCGATTAGGAGCTCTTTTCATTTTTTGAGATTTGTCGCTGCGATCATCAGGCGACGTTTTTCTTGACCTGTCTGGGGCGCTTTTATTGAAACGTTCGCCGCCGCCACCCATCACTGACGGCGATCCGATTTTCTTACTTTTCGTTATATTTTTTTCTGATTTCGTCTTCTGACTTAGGCTAAATTGGAATCAGAGAATCATTCAATTGAAAGCGAAAAAGAAAATGTACCTGCACGTTTAAACGATTAAGAACAAATCCCTTTTCAAAAAACTGGACGATCTTCAGGAAAAAAAGTCGCCATAGAAAGAGACGAGTCGTTCTTACGTGATCTTAGGGCTTTATGAGGGCTTACTTTTTCCTGGATGTCGTAGGAGACCTAGTCGTTTTGGCACGTTTCGTTTTGAATACTGTGGCTCGCGCCGATCGGTCCTTCTTCTCTGGATTCATTTTTTACTCCTGTTTTCTCGATGATTAGTAATGACGATGTGAAATTTAGACGCGAAAATTGAATAGAGACAAGATATTTTCGAAACAAGTCTTTTAAAATCGATAACTACAATGATGTGTAAACTGGAAACTTGCTTTAACAAGAAATATGTGCAGCAAGTGCTAAACGAGTAACCACGAATAGCAATACTATTAACTATGGTGGACGAATCCGGAAAAATCAAGAAAAAAAATTTTTCACAAAGAGAAAAAAATTTTCATTGAGAAAAAAATGTTCACCAAGAAAAAAAAAGTTTTGCGCCATAAAATTTTCATTTGGCGGCAGAAAAAAAATTCTGACCGAAAAAATCATTTTTCTGGTCTCGGGCACCTGCATCGGCCGAGACCGGCAACTGGACGAGGCCGGCAACGAGCTACAGTAATAGCACTGCGCCGGCAGAGATCGGCACTCCAAGAAAAAATTTTTTTTTCGCCGGTAAAAAAAATTTCATCTCAGAAAATTTTTACTTGGCAGGCAGAAAAAATATTTTGAAATAGCAAAAAAATTTTTTCCGTGATGAAAAATGGAAATGTTCATTTTGCCATTCTCGAGCACCTGCATCAGCCTGCAACGTACCTGCTAATGCAGTACTGTAAATATGTAGCATACAGTACGTGATATTCATTTATTAAATATTATTTCATTTTGTAATTTATCATCTCAAGGGTGTCTGGGATTCACACCCAAACATTCCTGTAAAATTATGTGAAGTACTTTATTTTGATCCCTCCACACCCCAGTAGCCGCTATTGACCTAATTAAGACGCCCCAATTAATTTGTACAACAGCAGCTGGTCCCCTAGAACCTACACTAAAATACACATTCCACGGCTATCGAAATTCTTCATAAAAATCGTAAACAACACCTGCACACAGTAAAAAGTAAAAGCCCCGCCAGACAGTAGTCTCAAGTGCAACGGTAGCGATGGTCCGACAAAACATGTGTACACAGAGGAAATAGATACAGAGGCATGCACAGAAGCACAGAGGTGTGGCTAAGCCCACCCTACGTAGCAAGCATAGGGAAGACACGAAAAGCATATAGTATTAGGAAAGCATTGGAGGGAGTGACCAAATTAGCGAGATTAACGAAGCAGGAAGCGGTGATTGGGGGAAGAAGATGGACAGAAGCAAGACCTCCCGTGACGCCCAGGGAGTGGCCAAAGAAGCCGTATTTAAAGAGAAGCAAAGCATGATTTAGTTAGTTCGTGTCCCAGTTTAGATTTTTCAAATCCGTTTTTATTTGCAAGCGCTGCGTCTTTCATTTGCAAGTGATCTGTTTTATACGAAAGCAGTTAAACTGAGTCCGTTTTTATTTGCGAGCCAAACGCGTGTTGTTCTTTTGTTGTCGACGACCGAAGCAGCCGTCGATTGTCTTTTTGTAATGCTATTGTTACCCTACACCCCACTGCTGCCTACCGTAACCACTGTCCATTTTA
The DNA here is from genome assembly GCA_963922205.1 of Romanomermis culicivorax. Lineage (NCBI taxonomy): Eukaryota > Metazoa > Nematoda > Enoplea > Mermithida > Mermithidae > Romanomermis > Romanomermis culicivorax. The sequence continues at coordinate 489,243 of CAWUHX010000178.1, forward strand.
GGATAAAGTAAAGTACTTCTAAAACTGGTCGTTACAAGCCGAGATCAGCAACAGCCGAGAGCAGCAATAATTGATGAACATTATTCTTTTTCTTTTCATCGGCTTATTAGAGCAAAAACAAGAGTAGTGTGCGGTCAATTCGCACTGGCAGCTTCGGTCTATAAGTCTTTTTTTCCAGTGCACCTAAATTGCATTGAAGGAAAAGTAAGTACTTACTGTCACACAAAAAAACCGCAGTAGTATCAGTTTGACATCAAATCGAAAAAAACAATTCCTATAATTTCAGAAACATTACTCATGTCGTTATCACCAGGCTCGATATCATTGTACTTATATATTACAATTTCTGAATTAAATTAAATCCACCAAGCACACATACACTTACTGAACATAATTGGTCCTTACTGAAAAAATATTTTTCTTTTTATTCAGCAAATTCTGAAAAAAATTTGAAATTACCATATTTACTTTCCTAAAATCGAATTTTTTGAGGAAAAAAATTTGGAAATGAAGAAAAAAATGCTGGGCATGATGCACACGGTGAAAAAAATTTTGGGGAGTTCAAAAACGAAAAGATGCATTTTGATGAACTTTAGAGGGCTGAATTTTCTGGCGCTTTACACTGGTCATCGGCATAATAAGGCACTTCCCACGGCAATGGGAAACAAGTTACACTCTATTAGCTTGATTTTAATTTATTTCTCAAACGCTGCGAAGGTTTATTTGTCAACAGTTTAGCACGCCTTTAAGAGGTTATCAGTTGGGGAGGGGTAAACCCGAAATTTAGGGGGGGGGGGGTGGAAAAATGTCGAAAATTTTCCCCAAAAAACGTACTTTTCTCCAATTTTTCCGAGTTTGGGGGTAGGTTGAGTATAGGGTTGACCAAGTTGGGATCTCATCTCCCCAACGCCCCCCTTATTACAGGAATGTAGTTTAGAAAATGAAAATCTGAAACTTTTTCTGTTCCTCCGTGCCAGATTCAGAAATAAAAAAAATTTGATAAGTCTAGTCGAATCGAAACTACGGAAAATTCAGGAGAACTCTATCGTCAATATGCTTAACAACAGTATACATTCATTAGCTCAATTTGACTAACCTGACTATAATTTTTTCAATTTGTTCCTCATTTTTGCAGATTACTGACTCCAGAAACATCAGAATGTTTAGGTATACTCCTAAGATGCAGAAAAAAGCATCCTTTGAGACATTACAAACGTTTTTGAAAATGTAAAAAATTTTTGGAAAATGAGGAAAAAAGTTTGGGGGTCGGTACTCATGTGGAAAAAATTTTCCAAGAAAATAAGCGGTGATCATTATGCAATGGGCATCACAATATGCACTGTTTATTGAATGTCATAGTTTTTCCAATCTGCAGTTGGGCGTCTGTTATATTTGAAAAATAAGAGGTGTTGGGAGCTCAGACCGATTTGTCACCCCTTAATCCATGAGGTCAGAGGAAGAAGGTAAAATTGGTACGAGTAATTATTAAGCTGGAGAAATAGCCAGGATTTGACCTTAACACCAGTGCTTCCCTGCACCTATCTCGAAAGTTGAAATGACTCCTCACTCAGGAGTGAGAAGTCCAGAGCAAGAATACTACTTACCCAAGAAAAGCCTGAATTAGCCAGACTAGGTAACACAGTTTTGGACACAAATAAGACGATTTTCTAACTAAATATTTATTTGAAGACTTACCTCCTTAAATCACCCCATTCACAATATAACGTTGTTCCTATATATGATAAACAAGGTGAGCAGTAGATGGATGGAAATCAATAATGATATACAGATGAGTACACACGAGAAGGATAATAATTTTCATCAAAAAAACTCACAAAAACCATGTTCTACAGTAGGAACGAGAGGGCATCCAGGTGCAGCATAGTGGGACATGTACCTGGTTTGAAATAAAAAAGTCTGATAGAAAAAAAGGTCTGAAAAATTCCTGGGAAGGACGGAAGATGGTGAAAATGTTATGACAGCAGGCAAAAGGACAAACTATTGTCAGGGGCGGCTAACAGTAGAACATTACAGGATGGATGAGAAAGTTGTAGTGAGAAATCTAACTGGTGATAAAAACCAAGCGGCTGACCCAGCCGAAGTTAAACATCTGCGGCAGAGCCAGCTGAGTTAGACATTGTTGTTGCATGCTGCAATTGAGCAGGCATCTGGTTGATGTTGGAGACAGCAGTTGATACAACAGATGGGAACAAATGAAAAAGTATATACAAGAATACAGTAAGAAAATTTAGTATACTTGTGTAAATAGCTGTAATCAGCTCCATGTTGCCGATTCTCTTCTTTGTACAGGCAACTAATCAAATTTCATTTTCGAGTAGTGTTCAACTGTCACTAAATGGCGTCAAAGCAGCCAGGAATGCATGGCAAATCAAATTGATGATTTGGATGTAGTAGTTGGTGACTGAGACAGAAACTGACCAAACTTCTCAAAAACGATCAATTGGTCACAAAGATTGCGCATGAAATTATATCAAACTGCTGTGGATCGAACTGATGATCCGAATCCAAGCTGTTGTAGGCAAAGAGTGGTGGGAACAGTCGGTCAAGAAGCCAAAAGCTTGAGCCAGCTCAGTAGTTGTACCAAGAAAAGAGCACATTCAAAAAATTAGAATAGTGGTGTGACACCATAGAAGGGGAATATGGTGCAGCCCTTGCACACACTAAAAGAATAAAATCTGGATTTTTTGATTTGAGAATGAAAATAGAATTTTTTGACTGAAAGAGATTGAATGAAAAGTGGTAAAAATGATATGCCCACTCAGCTGCTGCATCATTTGGCATGAACTTCACCAAGACTCGAGTGGTCTTGCCATTTCCAAATGTCCCTCTTGAGGCAGGCATCAAGAAAAAAGTGTATGGCACCAGTCCAGGCTGCGACAAACCATGGCCTCAAAAATTGCACGAGCTAGGTCATGTGTTATGTTAGGTCTCTGCTAAAATCTGAGGATGTCAGCAATATGACTAAAAAGTCTCTTGGCTTGTACCAAACTAGCGACCCTAGGTCACTCAAATGAGCTTCCTATTGGTGTGGGCTGATACAGTGCAACAGTTCTTTAGCAGACCTAAACACAACCTTCAGTCCCTGTTCAGCGACTGGAATCCAACAGTCTGCACCTGAAAAGCTACTAGAATACTCCAGAGACCCTTACCCAATGGCTCTCGCAAAAGTCAGGGATGTGAGATGCTGCTGCAGAAAAATATATGTGGCCCAATATAAAAGTCAATAAATAATCACCACTTGGCGGCCCCACTTTACTAGCATAAAATAACAATAACAAAAGATGATGGACGGGCGGCTCACACAAAATAAACATAAATTTGTGAGAATGATCACCACCTATCACATATCGCCTTATAAAAGCAGTAATGCCCACATAATGACGCTTTCTCGCCATTTTCACAATTTGCATGGATGGGATGCCTGCTACCATAAGTGCATCCCCAACATCCCTCGTGCCTTGAAACTGACCAACGGGAGGTGAAGAAGGAAACCATGAGCACGACTTTTACTTTTTAGGGTGTGACCTACTACTGGATCCCAATTCCATGAAAGATTGTGATCAGACCCCAAACGGTGTACTGGTCATAATCATCATGACCTGACCATGAAGGGTGTATGGGTCATGACTACCCCCAATGTGAAGTCTTTTACAAAGTTAGCCAATGCTGGGGCATGATTGATCATCGATCCAGCATCTGACAGATTGAGGACTCTGCATCGTCTTGACTTTCTCTGGCTCCACCAGCGTGCCTTGGGGCTCCTGAGTACCTTCCTCGACAGTTGATCGCTTCATCCCATTAAGTGATGTGGAGTGTCTTTGGTAGCAGGTCCATATATCCTGCATAACTGCGTTGTTATCATCCTTTCCGCCAGTGTAGTGGGTGACATTTTTGAGCTTAATAAATCTAAATAAAATAGACATCAAATCACATAAAAAATAACAAAAGTATTTAAAATAATTTGAAATAGAAGAAATGTGTGATGTACACATAAATGAATTTTAAAAGATCAACAGCAAGTCAGAAAGTGCTTTGAAATTTGGATTTGAAAATTTATGAATTTTGAATAAGAATTGAATGAAATTGAATAACAATTTGAATTTTTTGACCAAAATTGTTGCAGTTAAATTACTGCTGTTCTGAACCGCCTCTTAACTGCAACTGTACCCTGGTATCTGTGACCTTATTTTCAGCTTGGTTATGCCATTTCTAGCTCCATAGCTTATTTTCTGGTGTGCACTTCAACCTTTCAACATGAGCAGTTTTTCCCTTCCAGGGATTCAAAATTTTATGTGACCCAGACTTCACTCCAAACATCGAGTTCCCTAAGCAACCATAGTTGCTATGCAGAGTCCTATTGGTTTGACGCAATCATCTGGTCACAAATGGGGTCATTGCTGCTTTGTAGGTATACCTGCAGTTACAGCTTGACTTACCATAAACATGAATAACTATCATTTAGATTTGACTCAAATCTGTATGGACATATACACATCACTTTCCACCATGAACAACTATTTCAATGGAGGGGGGAGGGAAATTGTGATTGGTAGGTGCCATAGTTACAGAATTTGGTTGGCTAGTGAGACAATAAGGAGAATGCCACCTTTACGGATACCCACACTCAATTCAAACTCTTACCACTCGACTCTGCAGTGTCTCTGTCTAACATTCTATTGACAACTTCATGCCTCGGAATTTCAGAAATTGATTTTGATAGAACCCTTTCAGGTTCAGTTTTGAAATGAGAAAATTTGAAACCAAGGGCTTTAAATATATAACATAAATGCATATGGTTTGGTCAGTGACAAAATTTAAAGTTCTGTCATTTCTGCCATGACTCTGTAATTTTATCTTGACTTTTCCATAGCAAACTCTATCTGATACACTTTGTTTCTCATTTGCCCTTTGGTTGCCCATTAAGCAGTATGAGCATGAAGTCATCATTCCCATAGCACCTAAAATGGACTGACTCTTCCCCTGAAAAATTCAAAAGATAAACTCACCATCAGCATAGAAAAGACAATTTGATTCATTGCCAATATCCTGGCTGACTTGCCTGATGTGCTCGTCCAATACAATTTCCTTCATGATCAAGCAAATTGTTCACTTGTTTTACAATTTGGAAAAAATCTAAATTTCTAAAAATTTATAATGACAACATTAAAGCAATAAGACAATATTGAAAATTCGAGAGTAGACGAAGAAAATGTAAAAATTCAATTTTGAATGCACCAATAATTAAAAATTTGAGTTGTAACTATACAGAAATAAAAACAAAAATACTATGCAGCTGTGTCAACTGCATGAACTGCCATAAGGTGCTGTTTCTCCTTGCAGATGATTATGGCACCTTCAGCATTCATATCACCTTTCACCTTCATACCTTCTCCTGAACATGGATACCTCACTGACCTTGAGTTGATGTATTTCTAAATCACAATTCTCAGTTCTTTCAAAAATCATCTGGTCTCCCAACTTCTGAGGTTGTTTTATGATATTTAGGTGTTCAACTTCTATGGTTAGGTGTTCAACTTCTTCTCTTTGAGTTCAATCTGACTTGAAGTGAAGTTCGAATTCACACTTCTACTTCTCTGACAATTTCCCATTCACATTCTTCACTTTCACTTCAACACTCTGTGGCATTTGATTCTGTACTATGATGCTGTTTATCACCTCTGGCTTCTTCCTTTCACTCCTGTCTTCTTTCCTAGCTATCACATTTTCATCACAATTAGCTTTCAGATCTGTCCATGAAGATGTGACTGATTGCTTCTGAGGCTCAGATGACAGCCTTGAAATAGGACTGATGAAATTAAACTTTTGACTCACAGGTAGTGATTGCTGCATATGCTGAATATTAAGCTACTCTTGTCTGATAAATTCCTGAAAATTTGCAGACCATTGATATTCATCTTGATATGCAGTGTTTTCAAGGTATCTAACTTGATTGGCCCTCTCAACATTTGTTGCATTACTACCTACAGCATGTCCAAAGTGTATACCGCAACCAAATCTACTGTCTCTACCATAGTCATTTTCCCACTTTGTCTTTTGTCTGTTCCTAATAAAATTCAGGCTTCAACGATCCGATGTATCATGGTAATAATTATTACGGTAATTACAGTATGGCTTCTTGATTTTTCTACCTTGTTGATTCAAGATTTTTCCCTCCTCAACAGTTGCAGTCAAATCTTTTAAAGCTTGGCTGTTAGCTATAGTCCTTTCACACAAACTCTTTAAACTTTGCATGATCTTGGCAAGCAATATAGATATCTTCAGTATGAGAGATTCACTATTAGGTTCATCTAAGTTTATTTCTGATTGAGGAATAAGCTTTTGAATCCCCTGTATAGTGGTATTCTCATTTGGAGTATTCATTGTAGCTTTTTGTTGATCAGTTTTTCTTCGATTTTGCCTTTTAGGGTGTAAATCGAAATGTTTCTGTCCATATTGGCTACACTTTCTTGCCTCTTCTGCTTTGCCACACTAGAAACATTCTTTCCTTCATAAGTTTTGGAAGCAAGACTTTTCCCTTTCTTAATCTTATAAACTTCTTCTGGATGATCATGCCAGCTTTCAAACTCATTACTTTGATCTTGCAACTCCATCTGTAACTCTTCTGAACTCTTATACATGAATGTCTCAATAATCAAGTGGTTTCTAAAATCTTCTGACTCATTAACATAAATGGCTTCTACCAACTCACTAATTCTTATGAGGAATTGAACTGGATGTTCATCACATTTCATTTCAATATTAGCTAGTTTTCTCTTCTGCATCCCAATATTGTATCCTGGTGCATACACTTGAATGATTTACTTTCTGGCAATACCATAAGAAGTACAGTGTTTGATTATACTCTTTGGTATACCTTTGGAAAGTCTTTGTAGTGCTGCAATTTTGATCTTTTCTGGGGTATTCAGCAGAAATTCTCCTTCTAGCTCATTGAGAAAACTGATTACTTGTGGCTCTGTCATGTCATCAAGAAGTAACTTTGGTTCAACAGCTCTAGCTATATCTGAAACAGTAAGCTTAAATCCATCAAATGAGGAATCAGATCCATCAGAATCTGATATATCTCTTTTGATCTTCCTGGATCTATGCTTTCTCTTTCTAGCTTTTTTGTAACTGACTTGATCACTGTCTGTTGCTGCATCATTTGCTTCATAAAAATTTTCTCTCACTTTATGGCATTCAGCTTTTGGGCTGATTTGCCTTTTAGCTTGAGGATTTTTCACAATAACAGTGGATGAAGCAGTATTAGACAATACCACCACTTTTTGCATTGATCTACTCTGAACTGCTGCAATTTTTGGTCATCAGCAGTTGCTTTTGCAGATGTCATTGGCAAATTTTCTGCCACACTCCTGCTTTGCAGATTACCTTGACTCATAACTACTGATCTCAAATGTTCACCACCCACCATTGATTCCTGACATTTGTCACCATTGATCTTCGACAATATAGCAAATAATGAATTGATCATCAATCGCATCTTCTCCATATTTTGATCAATTTTCTGGCACCAATCGTAACCAAATCCATGGTAATTTTGTGAATTTCTATGGTGATAATAATCCTAATTCCATGGCAATAATTGACTGGAATCTTTGCCATAAATGGATCCGCAATATTGTAATCGATTCGAGAATTGAGCACATTTTCCTTACTTGGCATCTCAACTTCCCTCCTTTTTGAGAAACCTCCAGGTATATCAGAACTCTGGATGACTCTGTGCCTTTCACTGATACAAGTGTTAGAAGCCACCACTTGGTATGTTATATTTCTGCTAAAATCCGAGGATGTCAGCAAAATGACTAAAGAGTCTCTTGGCTTGTACCAAACTAGCTAAAGTAGTTCACTTCAATAAGCTTCCTATAGCTGATACAGTGCAACAGTTCTTCAGCAGACCTGAACATAACCTTCAGTCGCTGTTCAGCAACTGGAATCCAACAGCTTGCACCTGAAAAGCTACCAGAATACTCCAGAGAACCTTACCCAATGGCTCTCATAAAAGTTGGGGATGTGAGACGCTACTGGAGAAAAATATATGTGGCCCAATATAAAAGTCGATAAATAAACACCACTTGGCCACCCCACTTTACTGGCATAAAATCACAATAACAAAAGATGATGGATGGGTGACTCACACAAAATAAACATAAATTTGTGAGAATGATCACCAGGCATCACATATTGCCTTATAAAAGCAGTCATGCCCACCTAATGATGCCTTCTCACCATTTTCACAATTTGCATGGATGGGATGCCTGCTACTGTAAGTGCATCCCCAACACATTTGTGAAAGCACAGTGGCTAACCACTGATCTTCCTGTTTGCAGCTGTGGCAAGGATGAGTCGAGTGGGAATCCAAGGTTACAGGGCGAATTAAAACATGCATATAGAACAGGGATAAATAAACAAAAATATGAATGCAAAAAACATTGAAATGAAATTTGTCTATGGAATGCATCACATCTCAGTGTTGGTCTTAATCGTAAATTTACCAAATATTAAAATTTTAAAAAATTTTAAACATATAAATTATCACTAATTGTATCTTGCATTCTGGGTACACTGTACTTGTTCCAATAGGACTTTATGTCTTGTGATGTGGTTTTTGGTGCCAGGTTCTTATCTTCAATTTTTGTCAGTGTTTCAGGTTTGGTGTCTTTAATTTTGATTGTTAAAATTGAGGATTCAATATATCCCTCATCGATAATCAGGTTGCCTTCTTCAGGAGTGAGTGTCCTGAATAAAGCTCTAGTCCAACTCTAGTTAGAAAACACTAAAATAAATGGAAGTATATACCTATTTAATCTTTCTTGTATTGATTCTAGTGATTCTAGTGGAACCAGCTGAGACGATGTTTTTCCTTCAACTGAGGAATCAATTGACATTGATTTGATGACATTTGGTTTGTTTAGTAGTTTCTCTGCATTTACATCCCCTGGTACATTCTGAGGTGATTCTTCCATTTGCACCAGAGGTATCTGTGAAGGAATGTTGCCATGATGAATGAATTCCAAAATGTTTTCTGGGCCCATGTTGTCTAAAAGAGGACATAGAGTGATGCCCGGTTTTAATTTGAAATCACCCAACCTATACTTTGCTGGGTCATATTCAATGATATAGTATTCATAAATTCAAAGGTATTTCTTGCAGTTCATTCATGATTTGATGACATTATTGAAACTTTCGCTGGCATTCATGGTAATACCTGTAATAAAATACAAGTTTTATATTTAGAAAAAACATTGTTGTTCTTGTTGTACACTCACCAGAAATTAGGGAAAACATTCCCAATGTACCAGTGCTCACTGACCACTTCAACAAAATGCCAGGTCTATTGAGGCAAAATAGTAGTCACAAAAATTGAGTGACCATTGTTCACTCAAGTTGTTGGCCTTCTGCTCAGCATCTTCTGTGGTATTCATTTTCAATATAATGTACATTTGACTCATGAGTTCATTTTGTAATTTGGTGCTATACTTCAGCATGATGCTAGTGTGGTGTTTAACCTTGTCAATTAAATGACGCCAGCAGAAAATGTGATTTAAGTTGGGTGCAATATTTTCAAAGTCAAATTTATGATCAGTTGTGAAAACAAAGTTAGTTTTTCCACTCATAATTGCTGCTGGTATCCATTGCATTACCTAGCATATGATTGTTGAATGGGTTGAGCAAATTTTTGTTCATGCAATAGAATGGCTACCCAGATAATTTTTTCTTTGAGGAAGCATCAGTGATGTATTATGAGGGCCAAAGTGTAAAAGTAGCTCAATTGGAATGTTGTATTGTACAACAAAATTAATGGATTGTTTTGGTACTCCATTATGCTCTCATATATAACCGCTTTAACCTCCTTGAACATGCACATGATGGCTAAATCTTTCATACTTGCATCCATTCCTTACATGTATTGGGTTGTGCCTTGATGTCACAGTCTTTGTGAATCCCTGAACTTTGTTAACATAACTCTTTTGCAATCAGCAAATGATTGAAATACCATCAGTTTGAGAGTGTGAGACATATTGCTGGTTAATAATCCAAACTTTTGGGTCGCTTTTCTGATGTTTCAAATTTGATCACATGCTTTTTATATGATTCTTGCCATTGTGTCTGACTATGGAAAATGATGTTATTGACTTCAAAATTAGACAACTTATTCAGGAAAATAATATTAGGAAGATTCATCTTCCAGCCCTCCAGAGTATGAAGAATTCAGAAAAAAATTTGGTGCTTCATAATGGAAATCTATGAATTTCAATGTTTATATATCCTCATGATAATCTAACCTGCAGGGTTTTTTGTGCACTGAGCATGGTTTTTTGAGCTTGTGCATAAATTTTTAGAAAGTTTTGTGCACAGTTCAGACATAAATTTTCATAACATGCAGGTTTTTGATGCAGTTCATATGCTGTTGTTTTAGCAGATTCTTTTACGACCTGAAATGTCTCACTCTATTGTTTAGTCTACGATTTTGGATATTTTAATATGTAATCTTCATATTGGTATTTGATTAGAATCAAGATTCGAGGAACCTAAAATTTTGGTAGCTAGTTTGATTTTTGAGATCTTATTGCATGCTTTCAATAGGTTTTTTACATTTTACAGGCCATATCCGGTAATAACATTGACATATCACTGAAAACTCAATATTCCAAGATGTTGGCTGGCTTTATTATGACATGAGTTATAAATAGAACAAACAAAAATAGATATAGGCTCAAAATGCAAATTTAGCAGCTCATAAATACTATGTTGAAGTAAATTACAAACTATGACAAGATACTGGCTGAAGAACAAGACACTTAAATTGTAAGTTGAAACTAGCAGATAATTCATACAAATGGAGCAAAAAAATTTAAAAAAATTGTACAATAATTCATTTTGAAAGACTAATTTATCATAATCACAAATAAGCATAAAAACACCATCTCTTTTTTATGACCATTGTAAATTTTATTGGCAAACGAAGTTTCTTAAACATAAAGTTAGTTCAACAAATATGTTCGGATATATGGCCTTGAAATTATGAAATGGTTTATATTTTTGTGGAATTCAATTGGAAATCTTAATGTAAAATGATTACATTTATAATTCTTCATCCCAGCTTTCATTGCTTCAGCTGTGTTTGCTTCCACATTCTTCTACTTCATCATCAGAAGAATGAACATTTATGATTAACAGTTTGACTGGAATTGGTTCAAAAACTTGTTCTACATATTTTCTTCTATTTTGATCATGTGATTTATGGCATGTTGCCTGCTTTCAGGTTTAATGTTTTCACTTTCCATTAAGAGAATATTTTTTATGTTGGCTATTTTAAATATAGAATTTCGCCTGGCAGCTCTCGATTTTATTTGCCCCCATATCAATTTGATCAGACTAAGTTCACAGTGGTAAGGTGGTAAATGTAATATTTCAATCCCATATTTTTGGGCAGTTTCATCCAGCTAACATTTTTTCAAATTATCTTATCAATTATTTCAAACAGTGGAAAGTAGTTTTGTCTTGTCCTAGGTTGAACTATGGGCAATTCCTTGTTTTTAAAGCCAATTCAAAATTGTGTTACATCTGCTTGATGAACAAGGAATCTAAAAAATACAAGGACTACTTGCATAGTATGACAATTTTTTCTATTTGCCTCATAGGCTGATATTCCTTTGTAAAGTTTCATTAGGGAGACAACACATTATACATTTAATCATGGAAAGAGCATTGGAAATTTTGGAAAAATATAATTGATTGCATACAAACCTTCTCAAATACGTGGGAGTGACATGGGGTATTATTGATGACCAAAACAGAATTTTTTGGTAATTGGGGGAAGACATTTTTGATCATATGATCCTTGTATCTTTGACCATCCATGTCCTGATAGTAGTCTCCATCTTTTTTTGATTCAAAAATATCACTACCACCAACCACAAAACCATCCTTACTGCTGATATGTAAAATAATCAATCCTTTCCCCTTTCCTAAAATATTACATAACATTTATATTCACTTCCATGAGATTTTCCTTAGCATACTTTAGAAGTCAGAATTTCAAGTGGTGATCTAAATGCAGCATTTCTGACCAGCTGCATCAACTTTTCAAAAATATCCCAAATTATTGGTTTGGAAACCTGTATCTCATTTGAGAGAAATTGAGAAAAATTGAACTCTACCAACCTCACAATTTGTTTAAAATCAAAAAACATTACTCTTCCGCTCATCATTCAGTCAAGAGTCTGTAGTGCTATGAAAATGCTTTCTCCCATGGCTAATGCTATAATATTTGGTGACTCAAATGAATTGACAGGATACCTGAACTCTGGAGGAATCAGGGTAGCTGTTAGAACTACCTCAAAAGCCAAACCTAAGAAATTTAAGACTTCTAGGCTGAAAATTATGAATTTTTGTAACATACATGCTGAAGTAATAATGTAAATACAAATTGTACAGTATTTATTAGATATATTTTCATTTACTAATCTATCGTCTCAAGGGTGTCTGGAATTCACACCCAAACATTCTTATAAATTTATATGAAGCACTTTATTTTGATCTTCCCATACCCCATTGACCCAATTAAAGACGCACATAATTATTTCCACATTGGCACCTGGCCCTCGTAATGCACATGAAGATACACATTCTGTAGGTACAATAATCCCCTTCAAAACGCGTAAACACACCTGCCCATGTAGAAAGTACAGAAATCCCAACCCAGACAAAAGATTTAGGAGGAATGCATGGAAAACCGAAAAATACATGAAAAACTAAAAAACATAGAGGTGGCAAGGCATACTGTAGGTTGAAAGGCATGTGAGCGTGGAAATTAGGAGTAAATTAAAAACAAGAGGCGTGGCGAAAGAAGCATACAGTAGGCGGAAACAGGTAAGGTGGAAGAAGATCGACGGAAACACGACCTCCCGCGACGCCCAGGGAGTGGCCAAAACGTCGTATAAAAGAGAAGAAAAAGCGTGATTTTTATGATTATTATTCGTGGTTTTTTTTTTTAAATTCGTCGTTCGCATTCATATTCACATTTGCAAGCAAACGTGCCGTCCATTTTTGTTATTCGACGTTCAAGCGACCGTCGACCATTCCTTGTATTCCCGTATTATTGTACCGCCGGCGCCCCGTCCCATTATTCCGTCCCCGCCGTATCGACCGTTGGTTAAAAGTAAAGTATCTCACAGAAATCTGGTCGTTACATTTTGATCAAAAAACAAAAAACCATATGTATATGTATAAATTACATTTGTTACTGATTTTTTAACAGGATTACATGACCATCACATTTTTCTTCCTAAATCTTTAAATTTTTTACTGTTCATAAGTTTTTTGACTCTAATATTACCTGTATGGTTAGTGTAGCCTAGCGACAAATTAGTATTAACATGCAAAGCTTCATATGGATTAATTTCTACCACCATATCAATCCATGCTTTTTCTCAAATATGGCCTGCATTTAACCACGTCTCATCTAGGTCCTTTTCTGATTATGATATTTTCGAATTTTTATAAGATAATCGTTCCTTCTCTGAATTATTTCAGGTTGATAATAAACAAAAAGTCAGCTATGGTGTGATTCATAACAAAATCCAAGTTTAATCAATATTTTCCACAATGTCGTTATACTGAAATGCAAAGTGGATGAATTTTCAAGGGCACTCTGCAGTAATTTCAAGGTAATTGGATGATTTTTTTATAAAATTCATGTATTTTCGCATGAATAATGTCTCTTTCTATGGGAGTAACATCAGTTTTTCGTTTTTTCCCCTTTTTTACAGCAGCTTTTGATTTTGTCATAATTGTATGCTTGATTGTCCAACACAGTTGCAGTTTGGAGTTCCAGTTGCAGTTTGGAGGCGATTTAGGATGTTTGAAATAGGTACCAATGATCTTTGCACAGCCTTTTCAAATTTGAAGAAATTAGATAAATTTTTGCTGATAGGTCTTTCATATGCTCATTAGGTTTTACCTGATTAATTCACAAATCGTGCAGTAACTTTTCTTTGTATTCATAGCCTTTTCGATCTTTTTCATCAGATGTTTTGAATCACTTGCCTCAATTAAGTACTGCATTGGCTTGAGGCATCTGTAAAATGTTAGCCTTATTTCATGCAGGGAAGCATTAATAGATCAGATATTAGCAGCCAGGTGTTAGTGTTGGTCAATAGGCAAATCATGGGCTTTCAAACGATTGTATTTATTTAAAGAAACATTCATCATATTGAAAAAATCAATCATAGAGCTTCATACTGATCTGAATTGGCTCGAAGTTAATGTTCATAGGCTAGCTCTTCACTTCCTGAAAAACAAATATGACCTCAGTAACATAATAAACACTATATCTACAAAGAATCATTTCATCAGCTTATTTTTCTCTGTTTGCTATGACTCAGTTTTATATTCAAGATGTTTTCCAATGTTTAAAATTTTTCCAGCTGTTATTTGCCACTTCATCTACTTTCCCTTGGGTTTATCATGTTGCATTATCAATTTCTTCTTAAGCTCTATATCTTTGTCTATTCTATTCTTTTGTTCAGCAGTTTTATTTTTTACATAATTAATGTTCCACATTGTGCCTTCTTTTTTCCCCATTGCTTTTTTTGGCTATTCAACACATTCCATCTTAATTTTTATCCAAATTCATATTTTAGGATCCTTTTCATTATCAAAAATAATAACAACAACAAAAGGGTAAAAAAATTCGATTGAATGATTTTTTGTCCAGTACACAAAAATTTTGGATGCAACAACAGAGTGCCTCTTAGATATTTCGGATTTTAATTTAGAAAATCTTCAAATTTAACTTGCCATCAAGATACAATTGGATTCTTTATGGCGAAATTTTTTTAAAAAATAACTCATATGGAAAAACATTACAATGAACAACTTAAAAAATAATCACAATCTTGAATAATTGCTAATAGGTTGATTAATCAATAATGAAGGATAAGTAATCACGAAAATAAGACATTTTGTGAATGAGATTCATGCAAAAATGCTATTTATAATATCAAATATTTTTATTAATTTTCCTTTTCTTTTTCTAATGTTTTCTGTTTTCCTCCACTTGTGTTGTTTGTTTGTTACATCTACTATTACTTTCTTTTTTATCACTTGTAATCTTATCCATTTTTTATTTTCTTTTTACATTTCTGCTTTTCCTTTCTTTTCTGGCCATTCATTCATTTTTATTATATTTTCCATTGTTTTCCTTTTTCTCTTTTGTCTTTTCGTTTCTTCTTTTGTCTTTTCTTTTCCTTTTTTGTCTTTTCTTTTCCTCTTTTATCATTTTTCTTTTCTTTCTTTCATGTTTTCGTATTTTTTTGTTGTTCTTCAACTTCTCTTCTAATTCAACTTCTCCTGCTAATTTTTCTTTTTGTATCCTTTAGGTCTGGTTTTATTCTTTTTCCTTTTCTTTTCTTATTTTTTGCCACTTTCATTGCCTTTCTTTCTTTTTATTTTTCTTTTATCCCTGAATTTTTCCTTTCTTTCTATCTTCTGTTTGTTTGTTTCTGATTACCTTTTGTTTGTTTGGGTTTTTCTTCCTTTCTTTGATTTGTTTGGTTGTGTTTTCTTTTATCTTTTGTTTTATTCTTCCTTTGTATGTTACTAGTTTCTTTCCTCTGTTTGTTTGTTCCTTTTGTTTTTTCTTTTGTTTCTTTATTTCTTCTGTTCCTTTCTCTTGCTTCTTCTTTTTTTTAGTTTCTTCTTTTGTGTATTTGTTCCTTTTGTTTTTTCTTGTTCCTTTGTTTTATTTGTCTGCTTGGGTTGTTCACCCCCCCCCCCTATTTGCAAGGTCAATAAAGTCCCATCTGCTACATATACCACAAGCAACATAGCTACAAGAAGTATACCCACACAACCATAGCTACAAGAAATATACCCACACAACTGCTTTCCATATCCCCATCAAAATTGGCAACATGAACACAAACGCCCAAATCAACACCAGTGCTCAATGCTCCATCATCTCATTTGGCCTGACTAAATGTGCCTTTGACAATAAAATGCTGACTCTGCCTGTTTGTGGGCATGTCAGATTTCCCAGCAGTGCCTTCCTCCAAGCTCACAGTCCAGTTATCATGAACATGGAATCCAAATTCAGCAACTATCCAGTCAAATATGTTGTCCTCAACAATGATACACAAGACCAATTCATTATTAGCACTGACTTCCTCGCCCACCCTGAAATCAATGCCATGCTCAATTTCATAGACCAGTTTATCAAAATCGGAAACAAACTGCTGCCTCGTCGAATTACCAAAAAAATTCCTTGCCTGAAAGCTAAACAATTGCCCCAACTGCAATGTATTGCACCACTGCAGCAGTATCAGTGGTGAGTTTCAAATCTTTGTTGTAAATACTTGAACAAATTCTTTACATACTTTTGGTTCTCAAGTTTCTTACTTTTCTACAAATTTGAGTGGTGTCAGCTGACTGCAATTGGTGTTTTAACTGATTGCAGGGGCAGCGGAGCTGCTCAGCCTACATGATTTCATGTTTGCCGTCTCTCTCAGCTCTATAGTTTATTATACATTAAAACCACCACACAGGGCATGCATCCTGGTTCATTGGCTCTGTTATGTGTATTTGTTTAATTCCTTTTTGTTGTACTATTTTACAAAGCCCAAGATACCCAAACAGCGATGCTCATACCATTCATGCGTCTTCACATAAGCAGCCAAGTAAATTTAACTTTTTCAGTATTCAAATATAAATATAGAACATAATGAATACAAAATGTCTGTTGAGGTTGCTGTATTGGGTGATCCTTGCCACAGTTGGGCCCTTGCCTCACATCCTGAAAAGCCCACAATTAGGGCTACAGTCAAACACTTTTCAAACACCTTTACATTCTGAATTTACTGCATGCCATGCTGCATGAACAATATCCCAAGCATCCAGATATTAGAAACCTGGCCAGTCAGTTGATGTACTCAAATTTTTTATGAAATCGTGTTAAAAAAAGTAATGTTTAATACTAATAGAAATAAGTTGTTATTTATTTTCCTTCTTTTTGCAGAAGACAGATTACTCCAATTACTGAAGACTTATTGAACAATGATAAGTGGTTTTCCTGTAGCTTGGGTAAATGTTACCAGCCTGGAATTGGCAGAGGATTGTTGTCATTCAATGCCAAACCTTCAGGAAGCAAGAGCTGTAGTCAATATGGCAGCCAGCCTAATTGGCATGCAAAAATTCAAAAACAAAGATATTGTCATCAACACTTCCTACAGTGCCCAGGTCAAATTGCTGCAGAAAACTGTGTTAGAGGCATGTGAAGCCATAAACGCAAAGAGTTATCTGAAAAACATACACCTCCCTGCTAACAAACTGGAAAATCAATTGAAAAAAGTTTGAATTAGCACCATGGATGGTTTTCAAGTATGAATGAAGAGAAAATAATGTATGTATGTTCACACTGTAATTAATGTTACTTTGTTTTATGGCCAAGAACCGGATATTGTAATCTACAATATCCTACAATTGAATCCCTATTTTTCCATTGGATTTCTCAAAAAGTATAAGTGGTTGAATGTTGCCATCAGCAGGGCTTGATGCCTTTTATTTATCATCAGAAATGCCATGATGTTCCTGTCTTTGGAACAGGGCCGAATCTTTGTAAGCAAAGAACTGGCTAATAATCAAGGCTGAGCAAGATGGTGCATCCTACTCTAATGGTATATTTCCACTTCAAATTTTGAATTGTGTGTTCATAGTTACTTCTTACATTGTAGATGTATTGACAACAGGTGCATGTTAAACACCAATGGCATCTACAAACAATTACGTCATGAGAAGTTACAGCTGTGCATCGGAGCTATTGAATCTCAAGAACAACAATTGTCAGTGCCAAGTGAGAAATTTAATAAACATTAATCAATTATTATAAACATTTTATTAACATCCTACTCAAAATTGAGTGTTTTAGAAATTATGGCGTCTGACTATGCCATCAGCATCAGCATTCATAAACTTCTTATTACTGAATTTTGGATTGTTTGCTCACCAGCATTTTTTGTACACAAATGTGATGTTTACATTACGCCTCCAACAACTTATGTCGCTGGTTCAGGTAAAATATTTGTTTTCAAAATTTTTTGAAGCAAACACCAACAAATGATCGAATTTGTTTGAAAAAAAAATTTCCCATAACTTGTAGCGAGGTAATGATTGGATCTGGTTATGTGAATAGAAACATTTGTAAGTTTACATGTTACAGAAACACAAAAATGCTTCTTGAAGGCCTCTGTTGCAACTAGAGGTGAATCTTGTGAAATGAAGAAACTGTCCATATTCAGAGACAACCTACGGCTACATCTGTTTATGGAAAATTGGCACTATCACAATCCAAACTAGGCCAAAAAATTTGTACTCAAAAGTAAACATAGAAATAATTCGCATCAACTTTAGGCAATTTTGTGTCATACATTTACCATTAACAGATTTACATTTTTAAGAATTTTTAGTCTTGGGTCGCAAATAGATGCTCATTCATCTGCACATTGGCCATGATGTTTTCGGTCTTTTGATTGGCCCTTTGTCACCCTACTCCTTGTATGACAAATACCACAAAAACAACATTGCATTTATCAGCGAGGAGGCGACAATGGTGAAAATGTACAAATTCATGTGCAGATACATAATGATTAACTGCAGACTCAGTCCTTGGATGAACTGGACTTTGGAAAAGGCATATGGATACCTTGTGTATTTGTTACACCAGTTGTTGATGGATTCGGCCTCCTGGAAAAAGAACAAGGATGCCAGGAGAGAAATGGATAGGTTAGCAATGTTGGGGCCACAATGTGGTCACCCCATCAGTGACAATATCTTTGAACATGTTTCAGTTTTTTTACTTTCAGTATCCTGTTAGTCCACAACCTGCTTTTGAATTGACGTTTTTGAAAAAAATTGAGAAGATTCATTTTCTAAAAAAAGAACTTCATTCACAACTTGATTGAAATTTCTACTAACAGAGTACAGTGCGTTTTGCTGTACAATACCTGTTACTTATTGAAGGATCCTATTCATTCACAATGAATGATATTTTAATCAAGTTTTGTTCTTTAGTACATTGCTCAGATAAATTTTGAATATGATTATTAGGGAATGAA
Organism: Romanomermis culicivorax; assembly: GCA_963922205.1. Lineage (NCBI taxonomy): Eukaryota > Metazoa > Nematoda > Enoplea > Mermithida > Mermithidae > Romanomermis > Romanomermis culicivorax. The sequence continues at coordinate 508,394 of CAWUHX010000178.1, forward strand.
TACGATTTCATTGTTTCCTTTTGTATATACTAATTATTTGATCAAAAAATATGTTTTATCAATAAACAAATAAAGCCCTTGAGACAGCAGAATAGCTTATTGGTACTGTGCTTAATTCATTTCAAAATAGTCAATACATTGCTTAGAATTTTGACAAGCACAACTTAACTGGGAATTAGCAAATCAACTTCAATGATATCGAAAGTATTGAAAGGAGTTATAATCAAGGTAAGTATCATGAAAGGAAAATTTATCAAAAAGATCCAAAAGCCATTCCATACCTGTGACACTGCTGCATCAATCCTTTCAAGATAAATAGCATAACTCAAGCATTCAATTAAGTAAATAGTTCTATAAATTGTTGATCTGAAAAGTTGTCAATTACACTGTGAAACTTTCCTGCAGATTTTTCATTCCAGATTGTTGCATTTTTAGTGAGTTTTTCTGCAGGTACACACATATAGATATGGAACTTTTTCATAAACCTACAGTGACCCAGAATAGTTTTGCTCGACTAGTGTATATAACATTTTTTTCCAGTATGGAGGTATATATTCTTCTACAAATGAACACATGCACAAATCTGCATAACAGACTCACAGGTCAATTAATCCTGTCAACTTCTGAGACAGGCCACCAGCTGTTCTTCCTCTATTACTGCCACCACAAGCACTTCAAGGAAAAATTAGAAACATGCACATCATGCTGGTGCAGCATGATGTGCAAAAAATAAAAACAATGAAAATCTGAAAAATCAGGAGTCAGAATATAAAACAAGCCACTGTTTTTTCGCACAGTATGTGCTTTATCTATGCATTTTTGAGTTTTTCTGAACTCATTATTGCTTCTGAAGTCAGTAATTTATCAAGAATAGAGAAAAAACCAAAATTTTCAATTTTGGAGTCAGATTATGATAAGAATATATCAAAATTCATAGTGAAAGAAATAAAAAACCGAAGTACGGAAAACCTAAATTGCATATAAGTTTGACGGCTGACATATCTGTGCTTAGCCAAAATGAAGAATCATAATACTGCACATGAATTATTCTTGCTTGCAGCACCAACTGCTGAATAAATCTTCGGATTCCTATACTCTCAAACGTTGAAAGATGAATTTTTTAAGACTGATTTCTTGATTTAAAGTTTGATTTTTATTGTGTAATGATGTTCATGCTTTAACAATATGCGGATGTTTTTAACCTGCTAACCAACCAAAAATTTTGATTATTCAATCAGCAATATCTGTCGCTTCCTCAAACTGATAGTGTTTCAATCCTTTGCTGAATGCAAAAAAATTATGTTCGCAAAGTTCAAAAATTTTTAAAGACCGTAGAAAAATTTTGTGAAAAAATCGAAAAACTTCATTTTCGTCAAATGCGATAAAGTGATTAAATCACGAGATGAGAAATTAGCTGGTAACAATTATTGGATGCAGCTAACGATTAAGTAAAGCAGACATACTTACGGTCACCTTTGAGCTGGATTATAGCAAGCAATGATTAAAATTATCATTTGGAAAATATTTGGGGTTTTGACCTTCCAAAATACATCAGAATGCATTTCAGGATTTTAAAATCTCAAATATAAACCAGCCAAAAATCGGCCAAGCCATAAAAATACCGGCCAAGAAAACCGGTCATGGTAACACTGATAGCTATAATCTGTTTTTTAAATACTATTCCTGGAGATAGTTTAAACCAACCGCTACATGTAATCGCATCTACAGAGTTTCATAAGTTACCATGGTAGGGGAAAAATTTCTTCAGAACATAATAGTTAGACAGTTTTACACCACATAATTCGAGGAAAATGGGGGTCATTTACTGTCCATCACCAAAGCTGGACACAATTTTTATTACTTATAACAAGTACTTTATGAGATTTTAGTAACCTATGAAGTTAAAATCTAATTACACTGGAAAATCAAAATTCATACCCATAGAGTACTCGTATTTCAAAGCTTTCAACTTCAGAGCATTTTTTATTTATACATTCAAAGATATCTCACCCAAATGAAGATATAAATGCTGGGAAGATGCTTGTTTAATTTAGTAGAAGTAAGTTTCTCGAATCTTGCATTTTTTATGTTCCACAAAATTTGGATGTGTCAAAGTTTTATTATCTGCAAGCATAAAAAACCAAATGTGTTGTGAGTGGCTCATCAGCATAGCAAGAGTTCGACAACCACTAACCAATGTTGGGTTGATGGGACTAATATTTTGGAAAAATTTTTTATGTGAGTATATTGCATTCCGACAAACATTTAGTGTAATCTGAAAAAGGAGGACAATGGTCTCAGGCGACACTTGGATAGCATCGTTTAGTGAAACAGTATCATTGCACGTTTGATTTCAGATTGAAGTATGCGCTAACCCTAGCTCATTTGTTCACCAGAAGCCTCACTCCGCTTTTCAATGCATGAAAAAACGATTTTCGTCATAGTTTAATGTTTTGAACTGAACAGCTTCCAAGATAAAGAAAAATGAAATCAATGATGTAATATATTTATATAAATTGTTCCTTCATGATAACAACTAAAAAACTTTTTGGATAAGCTTATTTATGAGCATTTTTGAAAACAACAAACACCATGGAGAATAGTTTTACTTCACAATTAATTTTTCGGCCATGAAATTTATTATCATCCCCTTGACATTGATCGTTTTATCGATGAAACTGTTGATGGAGCCAGCTGAAGGTATGGTATCTTCAAAAGAAAATACTCCGCCTTTTTCTTGTTATGATTAGGTCTCTGCCCATGTCCAAAGACGTCAGCAATGTAACTAAAGATCATATTGTAATCCGTAAAGTAATGTATCCAATGAATTACCATAGATCACCCAAAGGAGCATACTATTGGTAGCACGCTGAAACCAGTGCAACAGTTCTTCATCAGAACTAAACACAACCTTCAGTAACTAAGTAGTAACTGGATTGACACAAGCTTGCAATCGGAAAGCAATCAGGGTTGCCCCTCATGCTCCCTGCAGGCCAACACAGGGTATTAGAAACTCACTATAACAATATCCAGAAAGGCTAGGGGCCTGCCTTGGTATGGACACCAGTAATTCAGTGCCCACTTCTGCTCAGTGGGCGAGTAATATTAGTGACTAGTTTATTAGAAAATGCCCCGATGGGACAGAAAAATGAAGAATATACACGCTTGGATAGTTGTCATGCTAGGAAGAACAGTGAACTAGATTTTTGAGAACTTGGGTTAAATTTGGAAAAAATTCACTCTCGTTATATTGGATTTTCATTCTTGATAAAAAAAAATTTCCACGTCTGTGAAAAAGTATATTCTGCAGCATCGTGCATTTTGTCCTTCCTCTGGCATTAACTACAGTAAAATTTTTCTACAATCTGTTCATTTTGAAATGCTTCTAAATAATGAAAGTGGAAAGCAAGTAGTATTTCACATTTTCACGATTCTCTGATAAGCAATACACCATACAATACTGAAAATTTGTGACCTTTAACAATTTTTTGAGTGAAAACTTTTACAGTAAGAGCTGTATGTAAACGATTTTGACGACAGTACGGATTTGTGTCAGTTTTCTACTTGGAAGCATTTCACAAAAAGCAGACTATATATAAAAATTATATGCACATGATCTCAAGTGTAAAGAAATAGTAAACCAAAAGCATTCTAACTCCCTACCGATTCAAAAGTTCTGCCTCTCTTACTAGCTGGAAAATAGTGAGGGAGATTAATTATAGAAATTTTAAGAACGATAAAGAAACATGGGGTTGGTTGCTCTAACCCAACATGAGGATGATTTCAACATTGGGATTAAATTGCTGATCATGAGTTTGAGCTAATTACTATGTCCAAATTATTCTCTTCCAGTGCACAAACAATTCAAGATTTACTACTACTGTGATGTAAGTTCGAATTTGAGAATTGCAGACATTTTCATATTTATTTGCTTTAGAGATAAAAAAATTATGTGAAAATGTTAGTGCAACCCGGCAGCTCAAGCTGGGGATAATTTCGACATTGAGCTGGTTGTAATCCTGATGACACTCAAATTATACCAAACTTAAAATCAAACCGAGTCGCATGCTTGCTCGAAATTACCTTGAGCTCGTGCTCAGACCCATCTAGTGCAACTGGGCCTTGGTTACAGTCATTGGGCACCGATCTGCAAATGAGAGAACAGGATAATGCATACAAAAATTCTGATTCAGCCGTGCTTATATTACGGGTGTGCACCAAATCCCATACCCGGTTCTTCCCGACTCTACTGGCACTCCCACGGCAACGGTAGGACCTTTTTGAAAGCAGAATGGGAGTGACAGGGATGTGCAAAATTGCTTCCCGTCTGCAATCCCGCAAGAAGCGCTCTTTTTTCGGTAAATTTCAGTTTAAATCCAAAAACTGCGAATGATGCTATTTTGATGAATAGTCAAATTAAAGAGAATAAATATGTCTATAGCTTGTTATCAATAGAACTTATGGAGTGAATTCTATACGATATGTTATATAGAATGAGTGAATGAATTGTATCTTGCACAATCGATCTAGTTCCTAGAAGACTTTGTGCTGTAGGTTTTTTCTGAAAAAGCTAAGTGGGAATTTATGTGCCACTTGCCTACAGTTAATCCCTTTTGTTGACACCAAGTTCAGTAAAAAGTTTAACACAGTTGGAAGCATACATGTGTGAGGGGGCTATGAGGGTACAAAGTAGACCAAAGGTTTTAAAACTGGAGAATTTGTTATGGAAAAATTTTTTGGTCAACTCTTTTTTAATTTTTTGTCTCAAAAAACGCCCAAAAACCAAGGCCCACCCCTGTACCCTCCTCAAAATTTCGGAGATGCACATGTTTAGTTGGGAAATGTGTTTATGCACTCAGCTGCAGAATATACTTTTTCACAGATATGGAAAATTTTTTTTGAGAAAGAATGAAAATCCAACATAAAAAAAGTAAATTTTCACCAACTTTAACCCAAGTTCTCTAAAATCTAGTTCACTGCTTTTCCTAGCATGGCAACTATTCAAGCATGTATATGCTTCTTTTTTCTGTCCCATCGGGGCATTTTCTAATCAACTAGTTCGCCTCTATTTAGTGGGCGTCAATCATGCATGAAACCCTTCATAGAAGCACATTGAAGTTTTAAAATTGATCATTTTCACGTCAAAAAACAATAACAACAGTCTTCAAGCTACGAATTCTCTTTTTCGGTAAAAGTAAAAGATGAGTAAACCGCATAGTACTTAAAATTCGTTGTAAACAGAGCGAAAAGTTACATTATCTGTTGAATTCCCCATGTTCAAGAATCCCACAACCCAAAAAATCGCAGAAATACCTTTGTTTACACAAATGACAATTTTTGTGTAACCTGACTGCGTCCATTGAATTCCCCATGGTCAGAAACCTCTTCCCTCAAATTCAGAGAACTACATTTGTTCACACTCAATATAATTTTGCGTGTAAAGTGATCGCATTCATTAAATTCCTCGTGATCAAAAACCCCTTCCATAGAAGTATTTACACCCGATATAATTTTTTGTGTAAAGTGACGCATCCATTGAATTCCCCGCAGTTGAAACCCCTTCCACAAAAAATCACGAAAATATGCTTGTTTACACCCCAGAAGTTTTTTTGTGTAGAGTGACGCATTCATTGAATTCTCCTCAGTCAAAAACCCCTTCCACCAAAAAATCACGAAAATACGCTTGTTTACACTCAATATAATTTTGTGTAAAGTGATCGCATTCAATATATCCCCCGTGGTCGAAAACCCCTGCCACAAAAAATCACGGAAATACGCTTGTTTACACCCGTGATAATTTTTTTGTGTAAAGTGACCTCGTTCATCGAGTTCCTAATGGTCGAAAACCCTTACAGCCCAGAAATCCCAATAAGCCAACCGGTTCAATTGAAAGTGCAAAAAATTAGTGGTGCTTATGCAGTTATGCCGCAAAAAATTATTTTTTTTGAAACCGTAAGTATTATATAACAAAATTGTGGAATTTCGCGTTTCCCGGGACTTTGAATCACCATACAATTGTATTGAGGCCATATTTTAAGGAAATGAAAAAAATTGTAAAATGTTATCAATAATGAATGTAAAAAGAGCGGCGTTTTGGTGGAAGTTATTACTGCAGAAATTTAGAAAATGTTTGTGGTAAGATCTCACTCTTACCAAAAGATTTCAACTTACAGAACTGGGATTAGTTTCATCAAAGAGACTTCAGCTCCAGCTCAACTGCAGCTTAACGCTGTAACTGACTTTTACCGATATATTCGTATTTTGTGTCTGTTAAGCTGCAGCTGAGTGTCAGCTTACTGACAATGACATAACACATAAAGTCAAGCTACAGCTTAGGCTGCAGCTCAGCTGGAGCAAAACTCACTTTGATGAAATTGACTCTCAAAGTTACTGCTGTACCTCAATTTGTCATCATTTTATTGCGCAACTTCTTTAAAATTTTGCTTATCTGCGGAGTATCCCAAGATATTCTCTGTGGATATGAGTTGAACAAAGCATAGCCTGATTCCACTGTTATTTTTACCATTAGGATCGGCTTGTGACAAAGATTGGCGAAACGGTAAACTGTCATGCGGAGGATGCATCGAACCCTACAATAAAGTGCATGAGCCCGTCTGTGTATGTTATCATGGCGAGTCATGCAACAGGATTGAGCATTGCAAAACTCGATGCTGAGAAATTTATCAATTGAAAGACAGCAAAATTGAAGATTTATCAATTTTTTATTCGTGTTTTCGATTGGCTCCTGTCACTATTTTTTGTTTTTATAGATTTATTGTTCTCAATATGGAATTTTTCAAATCAGATATCAGTTTTCGGAATATTCAATAGTCCGAATAAAGCTAATCAAATGAACGAAACATAGAAAGTGTTCAAATTCATCGAGTTGGATTGTTGAGAGATGCTTCGTTTCTTCGGAGATATATTTCTGACGTCGACAAATATCTTACTAATTTTCTTTAATATATCGAATAGTAAAGAGCAATGGAAAGCTACCGACTTCATCACTTTTGCTTTGGAAGGAAATGCGCATCCTTTTTAATCCACTCCACCGACTGTTTTGTGACTGAATCATGAGGAAGAACTGAAGCTTTATCTGTTCGTAACATACACTTTCGAAGATTTGTTGATAACTCTGAAACCTTCAGCAAATCATGTAACATTTTTCAATTCGTATTTGTAATACAAGCGCAATGTTCTCACGATGAAGAGTCTCTAAGTGTAAATTCTGAAGTGATGATAGTCCAAACTAACCTGAATAATGTTACACTGACCATGATCACCCACAGATCTTCTTTACCCTGCATTTGCATAAACGTACATGAAGCCCACTGACATGAAAAAGCCTTCACTCAAGAGGGCAATCTACTCTCACATCACTTTGGATCTGGGGTCTCTTGAGCTCCATCCAAGTTTACAACTGCGCATTTCAACGGGTATCAGAGATGAATGCTTGTCCTAATCGACATTATCGTTGTGTTAACAATTATCGGTCTAATACATGTCTTATAAACTTCTCAGGACTGCGATTCTGTTTAGGCAAAATATTTACGCAAATTTAGATGAAAACGTGACCTAAAGGAAAATAGATAGGTGTAACATTACTCTAATGCTTATGGGCCATCGAGAACACTATAATATGTAAATGATTGGAATTCCCGACCGAGAACCTTTATTCATCAGTGTGCACGGACCTTGGAGGGTGCCAAAGTCATATCTCAAAACAGGCAACTGTCGTTCGGTTATGATTAGATACGATACTATTGTTCAATGACAGGATGGGTGGAGCTGAAGCTGCCCCAATACTGTGCATGCCAGACATAGAAATGTATTATTTTTCCTTGCGTCCTCCATGGAGCTACGAGGAAGCCTTGTATATTCATCAATGTTGACGAATTTTCGCTGAAACTGCACACTAACGGCCAGTTCCGGTCGAGTGGTACCATCCCCACCAGTGATCAACAAAAATGGCTGGCTCCGGAATCAGTGGTCTCATATGAAAAAAGGTTCTACGCAAAGAAGCGTTGTGTATTAAAACATGGCACAATACTATGCGGTACAATACAATCAGGTTCATGATAAGCTCCATTGTATTACTACATGCATCGTTGAATTCAAAGTCTAAATGAATAATCATTATTTTCAAATCAAAATGATTGTGCACTTGCTATAGGAGAATAAAGCACGTATAACTCTAGAACTAAGCAAATTTTGTCTTTCCTATAGTCTATTTTTCTTAAAATGCTTCCAAATAATGAAAGTGGAAAGCAAGTAGTATTTCAGATTTTTGCGATTTTCTGATAAACAAAATATCATGTAGGACTGGAAATTTGTAAGCATACTGTCCTAACCTTTAGCAATTTTTCGAGTGAAAAATTTTACAAAAATAAATTTACGTAAACGATTTTGACGACAGTACTGATTTGTGTCACTTTTCTGTTAGGAAGCATTTTATAAAAAACAGACTATAGATAATAGACCTTACTGCTCAATTTACGAACTTTCGATGGCACTTACCAACGCAATAAAAGTTGAATAATCAACACTTATCAGTACAAACAATCATATACAACGAAATTATGTTATGTTCCACTTGATGATTCTAAACATCAGTTCAGATAAAAAAATGGGCTCATCTGACTGAACGACAATAAAAGAGGACATCTGCAAGCAGTAAAGAAATGTGATATTTTTATGTACGCCCAATAAGTGTTAGAATTGTAGATTGATGTCCCCAATTAAAGCTGGCCAAAAAGAGTCGAACACAACATTCGTCTGGCACCAGGAAGAGACATGTTTTCAACTGTTTCATGCAGAAAATCATATTATTCCATGTTAATATAACAGCATATCACAAATATGCCACAGAATTATGTACACAATAAAAAACTTGTTTTGATCCAATTCGAAGTCGAACATAGTCTATAAACTGCCTATAAATTCACCCCATTCCATCAGGAAAAATCATTATTCACCATTGAGGAAATTATTTCGCTATTGTTTTGGTACAATCATGGAGTTGCTCGGCACTCTATTCATATTATCCTATGTTATTTATGATAGCACTGCTGCACCATATCCTAATATGATCACGGCCAATTGTGGAACACACATCGTGATAACAAGCACAGGTTCTCGGACTTAACGGCCGATTTTTTCACAAAGATTCAATCTCGCTTCTCTCTAGATTATTCTTTCTCGAAAATCAACGCATTGAATTTCGAACTCGGTAATCTTGGGAACAAAGGCATACCTAGCCATTTTTTGTCGCTGTTTATTTTATATGGTAATTAACTTTTGTTGTTGAGTATTGGGTTTACATTTTCTGTTCATTTGGCAGATGCAAATGTTACTTACGTGAAAAATCAGTGCATTATTATCGACAGATTCTCATCGGTGGAAAATTCCAATTTTTCGCACAGCCGCAAGTTGATGGGTATGGTTTTGCAGGCTAAGAATGCCAGTACTGCTGATGTTGTTGATTCCCAGTGAAAATATCATGCTTCAGAGCTTCTAAATTATGCTATTTGCGGTAAACAACATTTACAAAGCCTGTCCAGTGGTCCACAATACCTCAGCATGTCAAAAAATAAAGTATCCAGAGATTTTTCGCTGGCCAATCTGAGGAAAACAATCATTTCCTTATTCATGTCATTTTCTGCTTCATATCCTGAAAATTGAGTGTAATTCAGCCACTGCAGAAATGCTCTACTATCAATAGGAATAAACAGATTACACAATGAAAATCTGGTTTCTGAGCTTCAATCGTCAATAGCGATGGTTATGAGCTATAACACTGTTGCCATAGAAAATTTCAGTTTTCTGAAACTGGATGACGACGACTCTGAGCGTTTTTTGATTGGAAACGGGGTGATGTAATTTAACTCTGCAATTTTGTTATGTTCTTGGAAGCCAAGTGAGCCACAACCAACGCAAAAATAGGTGCTTTTGCATTAAGCTGTACTGAAAAGTTAGAGTTTCTCGAGTATTTCTAATGCACATTTGTAGTGAAATTTGGTTAGTTAATGCAAAGGACTACAACTCACACTGCAATTTTGGGCTGCCCTTTGTTTTGGTTGCTGAAACAAATCTTTGACAAATAGTTACATGGCGAGGAGTCTGTGTTAGTGAAACCACTGCTTATATCAAGATCAGATATTTTCTCAGAACACCATGCTATCTTATACAAATGTCTACTTTCCGAATGAGACCCGGATGGGAGAAATATGCTCATGCAAATAAGAAACAATCTGCGTTATTCGGGGTCTCTTTTTTCCATGTGATTGTAGCCGACCAGGCAATTTGAGAGAAAGATTTTTAGATCATACGGATTTCACCGAATTTCATTCTATTTGAAAATGAATAGACTTATTCAAAATGAATAATTGACTACTATTCAACTTCACTGATGCAGGTACTGGAGGGAGCCTTTGGTTATGCTGAAATCGCATCACTTCTGATTGTTGACAGTCATAAAACTGTTTTAAGCCAAAATTCACTGATCCGGCGCATCAGAAAGATAATATTCGGTGTGGGTCTCGAGTCTCATACCCCCACTTTCTGCACACAAGGCAGGCGCCCTACCAACAGTTCTAACTGAGTCAAAATCGTGGCTCAGAAATGGTGGTAGTAGCAGTGGTAATGTCAGCAGAGAGTAGTGCGTGATGACCAGTGAAACAAGATTAGGACCGTGCAAAAACAACAGGGCTTAGAACCCGATTTTAGAGGAGCAGTTCTACACAAGTGAAACATGTGTATGGGCATAGAACAACCCTATCTTTTAGTAACAGTTCCATTGCTGTGGATACAAATGCTGAAGGGGCTCGTGCCTTGTACCATAGCTTCCAGGGCCTCGAAACCTTGGAGAATTAGGAATCAAATACACCCTTTAGGTGTGAAATGCGAAATGAAAACATGAAAACATCAATTCACCAAAAATAGGAATTATAATCTATCTAAAAGTAGTTGTTTACAGAAGAATACGTCGTCAAACTCGGACAGTCGCGTAATAAGAAACCGATTTTTTACATGTTACCCGATGACAAACACAGTGTTTACGAGTTCGATCTTACTTGGCGTTTCAGCAAGTGGCTCGGATGCGCATTCGAGACCAAAATCAGAACCGTTCAATTGTATGTTTCGATTCAAAAGAGATCCCCTTCGAGCGGTAATTTTGAATATTTACAGATTATGGTAGTTTTATCGCCAAAATTTAGATAAAGAAACATGTGAAGATGCTTTGCGAGATGCTCAGGCACGTTCCTCTCATGAAAATCAGGACAGAAGTAAGAAGGATTTCGCATGAAACTCCAATAACTAACTATGCCTTTTCATTTCAGGCTACGATGCCTATCACGGACATCCAGTGATCCTAAGTAATTTCATCAAATTTCACTGATTCGCAATATATAATCCACATTATTTTAAACAGTTCCTAGCAGCGGAACATTGTTGGGAAATTTAGCTTGCAGGTAGCAATGTGGATATCGATGATTACTTATTTTATATATATTTCACTATGACCCTGATCTTTTACAGGAAAAATAAGTCTGAACCATTCATACAGAAAATCGAAACGTGGAATACTCATTTAGCTTTTAGCCAGAAAACCTATTTGCGTAACAATTTGGCATGGATGGATTGCATAAGGTGGAACAAGTTATCGTATAGTGGTTGAGCACCCATGAAAATGAATGCCTCCAAAACATTCTTTAACAGATCAGTCAGAGTGCCATAATGAAGAATTGCTATAGTGATATCCTATGATAGTGGGACTTTTCTTCTAATGATTGAAGTTGGAAATTTTGGGTGCAGTAATTTTGAACTACTATAAATTTTCAATTTCGATATTTCACTTATGACTGTAAGTCGCAACGCTTAAATAAGCTTATTCCGCCGCTAGTTGTGCCTTTCAGGCGTGGTGGTTCAGTATATGAAGATTCTGCTCTAGAATAGAAGGCTAATTAGTTTCGCATTTTGCGCTTAAAATGTAGCTTCTGACACATGTAGCTGCAACATGTATAAAGTTAACTACACCTGAAAGTCAACTATCAAAATCCTCAGAATGTTCTATCTGATTGAACTTTCCAATATTTTATAGACAATCTTTAAAAGATACACACTACAAATATGAAACTTACGTCCCCGATTTCGGCCAGTTAAGAGGCAGTGATATGGGATTTCTGTTTGTGAGACAAAACTTAGATCACTGGCATTAAGAGCCTGGAGTGAGTATACGCACTGCCGCATACGATTTCAGAAAACTGCCCCGTAAGCAAGTTGAAATCTGATTGTGAAAACCTGATAATTCTTTCATCTCATGACTCTAAATGCAGATCAACTTCAGTACTATTACGTGGATTTGAAACACCTCGTAGAAGAGACATACCATTCGAACGGTGGTAGGAAAGTTGTGCTAGCGACTTGCTACACCGGTGGCATTTACGCCATGACTTTTCTGAATCACCATGTTTCACAGGCACGCATGTTCATCACTTTAATCATAAATGCTATATTTTCGGTATTTTAGACGTGGAAAGATGAGTACATTGCTTCATTGGTCACTATAGGCACGCATTGGTTGGGCGCACTCAGCGCATTTCTGCCGTATTTGGAATGTAAGTTTACTGCTTGACGCTTCAGCTTAGAATAATAGTTTTACATTCCCAGCCTTTGAGTCGGAGAAAAAGAATAGAACACTGGATACCGAGAAACAATTACTCCTAGAGTTACCATCTACTGTAGTTGGTCTGCCATACAAGTCCAGAAGAGCTGTTTTCGACAACTTCACCGTTGATTCATATATGAATTACACCAATGTTGAGCAGGATGCAGAAAAATGGGATACTGCGAGGACTATAATTGATAACCTATCTTCTCACGAAAATGGCTTGAAATCATTTTCTCATCCAGGTGTTGAGGTAAAAAGCAAAATAACGTAAATGTAAGCTTCATGGACTTTTATTCCATTCCATAGTTTCACTGCATATTTGGCTTTGGATTTCTAACTTCTGACTTTTATGTGGAGAATACTGCAGTTGATGGTGATGGATACGTGCCCAAAAATTCCGCCGAATATTGCCGAATTCTTCAACAAGGTGCTAATGGTCATCGAGTTCACGTTAAACCGATCAAAGAATTCCATCATTTAGTTCAAGGTATGTATCGTAGTGATCCTGGTGTAGACGAGTTGATGAAGTACTTGCGATCAGTGATAGTCCGAAGGATAAGAGAATAGGTCTGTGTTTTAGTCTTTTTCCCACGGGTTTTGATTACTGTTATTGATTTTTTATTTCCATGAAATAATGTTGTTTATCACGAATTACTTGAACAGTTTCAGTGTTTAGCACAATAAAAGTGTCCGAAAATTCTACTTGAGCTTCTGAATAATCTGCTGGATTATCAGAATACGCCTGGCCAGGACATGGAGTCATTTGCATATGGTCTACGACAACTGGGTGGAAGACAATTGTGTGAATGCTACCATCGGGTGAAAATCATGAAAAACAATATTCTAATGTGAGTAGAAACGTAAAGGCCTGAAATAAACAAAAGACATTGCAATTTGGATCTAGAGAGAACCAAGATTCTGAAATTAGTTTTACACTAAAATTGCATAAACCTCTGACACGCTAATTAGTCGTTCCAGTTGCTTTCAATGATTTGTATCGTATCATTTTGAAATAAAAAAATTATAGTAGATTTAGTGGAAACAATTTTTTTTTGAAATTTTAGTGTTGCTTGTAACTGTTGATAATTACTTGATCAACCTAATTTTTGCTCATGTTACTTGATCAACCTAATTTTTGCTCATGTGCACAAAGAGTTTACTGGAGAGTTAATTGAGTAGGATCACTTCAACCGAATAGTTTGCTTGATCTCTTGAAACTCGATTCTTGATGCAATGGAGATTCTAGTAATTTTTGACTCGGCCTGGTCAATGCCAGGCTTGGGTCAGGAGGACAACCTGGGCGGGCTGAACCTCATTCTGGCCGTAAGTTGTACATAAGTATTTCTTCATACATATCGTCAAGTGTGAATGATTTTTTGGGATGTTCACCTAATTGTCGCATCCACCCAATTGTCTTTTACCAAATTTTCGGGATCCTATTCGCACATAACATTTGTTGTAGAATCCAAAACTCATCTCTGGTCCGCCCAATATGCTGGTAATCCGTCTCTTTCACTGCAGGCTGAAGCACTGACAAAATTAAAATAATAAACTGACCCAATAAATGAATGAGCTTGCAAAATTGAGCCTTGCAAAAATGCTACCTGAGAGATAGATGACACACCTCTTCCGGCGATTACTGACTTCAAAATAACTACAACGACAGAGCCTACATACTGCAATTCAAGGTCAGTAAATAATTCGAGGCAGCATGTTGCCATACGACGTAAATGGTCAGCAGCTGTTGCTGATGTCGACCAAACTTGGCTAGAGATTTAGAATCAGAAGCTGAACAGAAATGGAATGACAGAGGACGACTCGCCATAGCTGGTACTTGGTTGAAAAAGAATGAAAATTGCGTGGCTATTTTACGATAATGGACAGAACTAGATACTTCTCCAAGAATGTACGACAGATTGTCCAAGAAAAGATTCTATCACTGCTGAGTGGAGTTTACAAAACCCGTTTTCCGTAGAATGATTCATATTCTATTTATTGACTTTCGAATTCTGATTTTGGTAAAATGAATAAGATTATTGAATAATGAATATTCTTCAAATCCAATCATCAGTGCAAAGCAAAAGTTTTTCCCACAAATTTATTGCCCTAATTTATTATGTCAAAGAGCATTTTATGATCCGTCAATTTGAACTTTAACACAAAGGCACTTCTTGACGTGGAGAGCATGACCCTTGAATAACTTCATGCCCTGGAAAAAAGGAAGATATGTATAGCAGCACTGATCGGCAATGTCGTGTTGCACGAAATTATTCAGGGTACCTTTTCCAGTTCTATCTGGGATTTTCTGAAGTGGAATATTTCATTCACATTCCGAGAATTTCGTGAATCTGTTTCACTTTTTTCCAAGTAGAAATAGCTCGAAAGTTGAAATTGATCAAATTTTCGTAATGTTGAGTTTAAGCTCGTATCATATTTACTTTTGTAGTTTGTTGACCGTGTAGAAGAGTATCGTTGCCTGTCCTGCTGCCGTTACATAAGTCGGTTGGTTTATCGCACGATTTTTTGTTAACCATCAAGATATTCGAGGTGCGTTGTTGATTCTCAAAAATAAGTGCAAAATGACATTAGCAGTATTGTCAAGTAAAAGTGTGGGGAAAATATATGATTTTAGCTCAACGAACTTGATGGAAACTGACCCTGCAGAAATTCTATGCTGTGCATTTATGATGATATTATGGGTGGCGCCACAGCGTCAACCTATAATATACTTGGTCCCCAAATTTCATGCCCCCCCCCTCTAGAACCAAAACGATAAGAGCTAGAACCTTCGTGTTTTTTTCATAATTTCGGGCATAAGGGCAAACTAGGGGTGCCTTCTGCCATTTCGCTTCTATCTGAAAATGGTGCTCGGTGGGGCCCCTAAAACATGGAAAAAACGCACTTTTTAAGGGTCCCCAGTCGCACCATGCCCCACATTGGGTGTGGCATATAAAAGCTCCATACTTCGGCCTAAGCATGTTGAAGGTGCAATCTCAAATGCGATTTTTTATTTTTTTTAAATATGGCCTCAATTCAATTGGTGGTCAAAAATCACGGGGATCGCCAAATTCCCCAATTTTGTTAAATAATACTTACGGATTCAAAAAAATAATTTTTTTCGGCATAAGCACTACTAATTTTTTGCACTTTCAATTGAAGCGGTAGCCTACTTGGGATTTTTGAGCTATAAGGGCTTACAACCATTGGGAATTCGATGGACGCGGTCACTTTACACGAATAATTATCTCGCATGTAAACAAGCGTATTGCTGTAATTTTTTGGTGAAGGGGTTTTCGTCTACTGGGTATTTGATGAATGCGATCACCTTACACAAAAAAATTATCCCGGGTGTAAACAATCGTTTTTCCGTGATTTTTCTACGGAGGGAGTTTTCGACCACGGGGAATTCAATAGATGTGGTCACTTTACAAAAAAATTATCCCGGGTGTAAACAAGCGTATTTCCGTAATATTTTGGTGGGAGAGGTTTTTGTCCACGGGGCACTTGTTGAATGCGATCACTTTACACAAAATTCATCCCGGATGTTACCAAGCCTATTTTCGTGATTTTTTTGCAGAGGGGGTTTTCGGTCATGGGGAATTTAATGAATGTGATCACTTTACACACAAAAATATATTGAGTGTAAACAAACGTATTTCTGCGATTTTTGCGTTGAGGGATTCTAGACTATAGGGAATTCAATAGATATGATCACTTTTCAGTTTGTTTACAACGTGTTTTAAGCACTATGCGGTTTACACATCTTCTACTTTTACCGAAAGTGAGAATGTCTAGCCTGAAGATTGTCTTTTATTGTCTTTTGACGTGGAGATGACCAAATTTAAAACTTCAATGTGCTTCTATGAAGGTTTTCGTGCATGGTTAGGGCCCACTAAAAGAGGTGAACTAGTTTATTAGAAAATGCCCCGATGGGGCAGAAAAAATAAGAATATACTTGCTTCGATGGTTGCCATGCTAGAAAAAGAAGTGAACTAGATTTTTGAGAACTTGGGTTAAAGTTGGAAAAAATTCACTGTCTTTATATTGGGTTTTCATTCTTTCTCAAAAAAATTTTCTTTGTCTGTGAAAAAGTATATTCTGCAGCTAAGTGCATCAACACAATTTCCAAAACCAAACATCTCTGAAATTTTTAGGAGGGTACAGGGGTGGACCTTGCTTTTTGGCGTTTTTTGAAACGAAAAATTTAAAAAAAGTTGACCAAAAATTTTTTTCATGACAAATTTTCCAGTTTCAAAACCTTTGGAGTAGTTTGTACCCGCATGTCCCCCTCACACATATGTGCTTACAACTATGTTAAAATTTTTAACTGAATTTGGTATCAGCAAAAGGAATCAACAGTGGGAAAGTAGCACATACAATCCCACTCAGCTTTTTTAGAAAACAACTACAGCACAGAGTCTTCTAGGAACTAAATCGATTGTGCAAGATACGTTTCATTCACTCATTTTATATCGTATAGAATTCACTCCATAAGTTATAAGGAAATCGATTCTCTTTCATTTAACTATTCAAAAAAGTAGCATCATTCACAGTTTTTTGATTTAAACTGAAATTGCAGAAAGAGCGCTTTTTGCGGGATTGCAGATGGGAAGCAATTTACCCATCCCTGTCGCGACTGTTGTGCTTTCAAAAAAGTCGCACCGTTGCTGTGGGAGTGCCAGTAGAGTCGGGGAGAACTGGGTACGGGATTTGGAGCACACCCCTAATATAGGCACGGCTGAATCAGGAGTATTTTTGTATGCTTTACCCTGTTCTTCCATTTGCAGATCGGTGCCCAATGACTGTAACCAAGGCCCAGTTGCACTAGATGGATCTGAGCACGAGCTCAAGGTAATCTCGAGCAAACATGCGACTCGGTTTGATCTTAAGTTTGGCATAATTTGAGTGTCATCAAGATTATAACGAGCTCAATGTCGAGATTATCCCCAGCTCGAGCTGTCGGGTTGCACTAACATTTTCGTATAATTCCTTATCTCTAAGGCAAATAAATATAAAATTTTCTGTGATTCCCAAACTCGAACTTAAACCTCAGTATTAGTTAATCTTGAAGTTAGTGTTGTTTATGCACTGAACGAAAATAATTTGGACAGGATGATCAATTTAATCCCGATGTTGAGATTATCATCATGTTGGGTTAGTACAACCCACCCCAGATTTCTTTATAGTTCTGAAAATGACTATAATATGCCTACCTCACTATTTTTCAGCTAGTGCGAGAGGCAGGAGTTTTGAATTGGTCGGGAGTTAGAATGCTATTGGTTTACCATTTCTTTACATTTGAAACCATGTGCATGTAATTTTCATATAGAAAATTTGTAGTTGATACCAGAGGAAGGAAAAATGCACGATGCTGCGGAATATACTTTTTCATATAGAAAAACTGTAGTTGATACCAGGGGAAGGAAAAATGCCCGATGCTGCGGAATATACTTTTTTACAGACATAGAAAATTTTTTTGAGAAAGAATAAAAATCCATTATAAAGAAAGTGAATTTTTTCCAACTTTAACCCAAGTTCTCAAAAATCTAGTCCACTTCTTTTTCTGGTATGGCAAGCAAGTATATTTTTTTTCTGCCCCATAGGGGCACTTTCTAATAAAAAAGTCTCTATCATCGACACTAAAAAACCATATGCATGTGTGTAAAAAATGCCATATGAATACCACGAGGAATGGCCCACCATATGCCTAGTTGTATGACACCGTACAAGATTTTCCAACCATATGACTATCATGGAACTATGGTCTGTTTTTCTTAGAAGCTTCGGAAAAACGAGACTGGTTGAAAGACAAGTACTAGTTGATGTTTTTGAGTAGTAACCGTTTATAATTTTTCGAGTAACCCTTTACAATTTTAGTTCAAAAAAGTTTCAGTGTTAGAGCAGAACTAAGGCTGAAAAATTCTTGTTTCCTTGGTAGAAAACTGTAATATTCGAAGAAAATAGTGCCAAAATATAATCTGTTTTTCTTGAAATGCTTGTAAATGATAGCAGTGAAAAAAAGCAAGTGCAATTCCATTTCTTCCGACGTACGTCGCATAGGACCGAAAACTTGTGACCATACCCAACTAAGATTTAATAATTTTTTGAGCAAAAAATTTTATCGCGCAACCATCCTGTAAAAGATTTCTGTGACAGTTCTAATTCTTATCATTTCTTTATTTACAAGCATTTTAGAGAAACCAGAGTGTAAATACGACAATTGAACAATAGAATAGCACTGAAAATTGTAGATAATAATAAAATTCAACTTCTTCAGCAGTTTCTATTCTACGCTTTTCACATCTTGATTTTCAGTTCGAGAACAACAGCTTATTATAGAGCGTAAAGCCGTCGTCAGAACAGTGGCCATGTTGGAAGCAGAAGTAATTTTCATTGTCTCCCGCAAACGTATGATACAGTCAGACGTTTCGGTTTCTTGAAGAAAGGAGATTAGACACGGACAAAAAACTGCGTCAAACATTTTTTAGTCTTTTGCTTTTTGAACAATGAAAGTCTCATTGTTTGGAAGTCTCTGCGTTTCACATTATCTAGGACTCTGTGTTTTACAAAGTTCTTGTAAGTTGTGATATTATGGAGAATACTTACTGCCTCAAAGTCAGCTACAAATGCTTTTGCTGTAGAGTTTTTCTCAAGAAAGTAAGCGTTAGTCGAGAAAGTTCACAAATTTCTAGTCCTATGCCACATATAGTTCAACAGGAGATGGTAATTTCATTCTCTTTTTTATTTACAGGCAACAGACTTTGAATTACTTTCTTACAAACCATTTAACTGGTACAATTTCAATGATTTCCTTACACTATGTTTTTTACGAAATGTTCAAAGTTCGAAAAATGACAAAAAATATGTAGTACACCCAAAATCCTTTGCACAAAGCTCTACTGTAGGATTTTCTATTTGTTGTATGGCAACATACAACATTCCACCCGTAGGATTGATGTTGTAGCCAATCCACGGGTCCCGAACCCGGCCATTTTTGTTGAGCTCTGGTCGGGATGGTTACACCAACCCCGACATTGGCCAATGGTGGGACAGCTACGGCGCCACCCAGGAAGTCCTTCAACATATTTAAAAATGCTAAGGCCCGAATGACTGAAGGAAGGAAGGAAGGACAGGCTGATGGAGACAGGCCAAGGCTAAATGGTAGGCTAAAGGCCCTGTCATACTTCAGGGAGCGCGGTACTGCGCGGTACCGCTTTTTCTATTCATACTAATAAGCGGCATCGCTTTTTTTGCTTTCGGATTTTGCTCGTTGAATAAAAACTTTCGCGAAAAATTTGCAAGCACTGTTGTTTTTTATCGTTTTTTGAACTGCCAATTGCACTTGGCTTCTTGCTAAGACAATATCAGGCCGTGGAAACGAGCTTACACCTACATTGCATATTAATAATTTTCCAGATTAATATCTCCATTGTACATTTTGTTATCACAAGAACCTATAGTCTTTTTTTCTGGAAATGCTTGGTAATAAAAAAGTGAATAGCAAGTATCATTTTAAATTTCTATAATTTACAGAGTCTGCTCAACTGATCCTCACGATTTTTTTACGCCAAACATCCTATAGTAAACGGTTTGTGTAAACAACTTTGAGGGCGGTCCATTTTTTGTCCATTTTCAATTTACAAACATTTTATAAAAACGAACTATACATATTTCCAGTCCTCCTGAAAACCTATTTCAGATGAAAACGTCAAATAATTCCTCTGGGATAAAATTACAGGAAAGACTCCACTGGGAAAATTTCTGAGTGCATGGCCAAAACTTGTCAATCATGGATTTTTTAGAATGTAGGATGAATTTTTTCCGAATGCAGCATACATGCACGTGGAGGGGGGTTTGGGGCTATTGACCCCCCAGCAGATCTGACTCTCCTGCAATGATTGAGAAGATGACGAACAAAAAAATGATCAAGAGAGAAGAGAAAGTCATCATGAATGAAAATGATATCGTAGTTGAATGATCTCTCCAAACGAAGCATACTTGATTCAAAGAAGAAGCTTTTAAAACTTTAAAAGATGCTGTCTAAGCAAATAATTTCACATATTATTCGGCTAATATGCGCTGAAAAACATGCTGCTTGGATGTTGGAAAAACATGCTGCTTGTACTGGCTGACTCCCCACATAATTTATACGTTGTGCATGTATTATTAAGAGGCATCATAAAATAACACTTGAAAAGTGTCATCACAATTCGTGTAGAAAATATGATTGAACTGCATATACAGATGTTATAGTAGGCACTAATATGCTATAGCAACAATAAATTACAGCTTTATAACACATGAGTTGCTCAAAAATTTCGTTTGAGTGGAACTTTGAAAGCGGTACCGCGCGGCGCCGCAAAAATTTGAAAAATCTATTCATACTTCCCAGCCGGCACCGGCCGGCGCCGCGCGGTGGCGCTTTTTAGTGCGAATAGGACAACTAGCGCCGCGTGGTTCGCGACGAAGTATGGCAGGACCTTAACTATCTCGTTATTTGACCCGCAATATATCCTTCGATTTGTCTCGAGAGTTGGCCAACCATTCAGCTCTGGATTTAGAGTACCAATTGAACCTAGATTTGCTCCGTGATTCCCCCCCCCAGACCCTAGCTCGTCATTTGTTCCACGATATAGCCCGGCATTTTCCCCTCGATTTATTTCGCCACTTGGCTCAGCAATGACCAGCTGTTTAGCCTAAGAATTGCCTCATCTGCGTATGATGAGAAGATGGCAGGGCAGTCAGCTAGCCCAGCAAAATATGTGTCCACATGCAGGGTTAAAGTGTTTTTCACAGTGTCGGCAGAATGTAGACGGTGTGAACAGTGTTAGTTTGGTGAATAGCATTTTATTTTTGATGAGCTCCTTTTCTAGTGGCATACATTGTCCATCTTGTGATTACATTAGAAAATAAAAATTCATGGGCTGCAAAGCATTTCTACTGTAACTAGTCGATAATTATCGTCGTATGTAGTTCATGGTTTTTAAATATGCAAAATCGACGCCAATAAGGTCCACTGTAGATAACTGCAGCTCAGAGACTGCTGGATGCATTGTGGGTACTTATGCACTTTATGGCCTATGGAACTTTTTCCAAGTTTTTTAACGTGTAAGGTATATACAGCGTGTAGGTAACGTACACTAGCTAGTTTTTGAATATGTAAAGCCCGGTCCATACTTCTGCTCGTCTCGTGGAGTATGCTTGGAGCTGTGCTCAGAGATGCTTGGCGAGCACAGCTCTGAGCAAGCTGCTCGCTGAGCATGCTCGGCTTTGCAAATATTTGCCCGACGAGCAGAACCCCGAGCACAAAAACTTTGCTCGCCGAGCATGCTCAGGGTAGTAGAAAATTTTCCTACTCCTCCGAGCATGCTCATGTGCGCACAACCAATGCGAAATTTCACGCACTGTCATCGGTCAGTAGTAGGGATGTATGGGGTCAGAGAATATCGGGTCGGGTCAGGCAATAAAAATACCAAGTCGGGTCACGTGTCGGGTCAGAGACCTTTAGCAAATCAGGTCAAGAGTCAAAAAAATATCTTCAGTTCATAAAGTGTAACACAAGTACATGTACTCGCCATGTTACATGCTTGTTTATTATTTAGTGTAAATAAACATTGAAAATGAGAAATGACTCATCTTATCGCTTTCAAATAGTAATTGCTATTTTGAGTAACGAGAAATGAAACGAGACAAAGGAAATGCGAAATAAAATATTTCTCTTATTCAAGGCAATAAAGGAA
Source organism: Romanomermis culicivorax (assembly GCA_963922205.1). Classification (NCBI taxonomy): domain Eukaryota; kingdom Metazoa; phylum Nematoda; class Enoplea; order Mermithida; family Mermithidae; genus Romanomermis; species Romanomermis culicivorax. The sequence continues at coordinate 530,804 of CAWUHX010000178.1, forward strand.
AATCAAACGATCTATAATTATTGGAAATTAATCAAAATCTCTCAATTGATAGCCTACGATGGTATGCTCTTCTTGTCTGCAGAAAAAATTTTTCTTAAGAATTTTATTTTTTGCTTAATCTCAAAAACTGCTTCTTGAAAACTTTCTCTCAGGTACATGACTTATTGTCTCTTTTTTTGTCAAATGCTTGTAAATTGAAGAGTGACGATCATCGGTACCTTACACATTGTTCACACGAAAATTTCACTATAGAACTTTTTGAATGAAATAGAAATTATAGAACACTCAATTTGAAACAGTATTTTATTAACATTATATTGTTGAATAATTCTTCGTGAATCATGGAAATTGAACGCTTTTTATGCATTTTTCAGAAGGTGAAGGCTAAAAATTATTCATCAACAATTGTGTTATAATGCATTGAAGGAAAAAATCACATTGTCATAACATTCAACGTTTTTCTTATCACAAATATCCAAAAGTGACCCGAGATTTGCACTTGCCCAGTAAATGACCACATGCAGGGCTTATTAGTGCATGCAAAAATTGCCATAGAAAACAGAATATTATCGATCATAGGTCGCCCGAAAAGCCATTGGCCGATATTTAAAAAGTCAATTATCAGCCGATGCCAATACATCAATTTATTCCCTACCTTTATTGGAAAACTACCGAGAAAATTTTATTTTTGAAATATATATACAGTGCCCGTCAAAATGATATGGACTCCCCAAATTTTGCATGAAATTGAGTTACAGCTCAGAGGGGATTTGTGTTTTGGCCAACCAAAACATAAAGTGTGTTGGACATATGTAAACTAAAGTCTCTTTGTGAATTTTAAACTGTCTGTCGTTTGTTGTCTGTGGCCGGCAGCATTTCTTGTGGAATTTTCATAATATCTCGATTTTTCACTTGTTTGGCACAATTTGTTCAATTAGCTTCCATTGCCGTAAAGGATTGAAATATATAAAGGTAAGATAAGATTTTTGTAGTACTTACTTTCTAGTTTCTAAAGGTATTTTCGAAATTTCATTCTGGTGATTATATCAAGACAAAAATTGTTTAAAATGAAACAGGGTTTCTTAAAAAATGCTCAAATTGTTGTATTTATTATTTTTATTGTTATGCACTGAAAATTAGTCTAAATTTAACAAATATAGGTTTGTTTGAAAGCTCTTTTAATGGACTACAAAAAATATATCTTCAAAAGTTGTTTAGCTAAAATGGGTTGAAAAAGAGTTGCCCTCCATGTGAAGTGGCAAATTATTGGCATGAAGCATGCTGGATCTTCCAATAAAAAAGTGGCGAAAATGTTAGGAGTGACACCCACTTGCGTGGCAAAAACTTTGGAGTGATACTTAGAAGGTCTACCAATAGAAGGAGACTACAAAAATTGTGGTCAAAAAAGATGCACAAGTTTGGCTGATGACAGACGAATTGTTACTGTTTCCAAGTGTAATCACCATTACAGTTAACCTGACATTCAAAGAGATTTATCGGATGCTGGAGTTACTGTAAGTGCATCAACTGTGTCCAGACGCTTTCGAAAAGCTGGCATGGACACTTATGCTACATATAAAAAGCCGTTGATTACCAAAAAAGCTGCCAAAACACGATTACAATGGTGTAAAGACAGGGTGGCTTGGGATGATGATAAGTGGCTCAATGCTATCTGGAGTGCAGAGCTGTTTTTAACTTTTTCCATCAACTGGCCAAGTTCGAGTATGTCACCTGAAGACTGAAAAATTCCTTCGCGATTGTTTCAGGCCGCAGTTGCAAGCTGGAGGAGGCAAAGTCTTAGCCTGGGGCTGCTTCAGTTGAAGAGGGATAGGCCCCTTGATAATCAATGATGGCACTGTCAACTCTGTCAAATACATTCAACTTTGAAAAACCACCTTTTGCCATTTTATCGAAGTCATCAGGTTAGGAAGCGTTTGTATCAGCAAGATAATGCATCGTGCCATCGTTCCCAATCCATGGAAAACTGGTTGAAACGGAATCGAGTTCAAGTTTTGCCCTGGCCTTCCCGCTCACTGGATTTGAACCCCATAGAAAACTTCTGGCACACTTTGAATTTCAAATGAATGAAGCAAAAGCTTCGTAACATTGCTGAGCTCAAGTTAAGACTGCAAGAAGCTTGGGGGAAAATACCTGCGGAAGAAGCTTCGTAACATTGCTGAGCTCAAGTTAAGACTGCAAGAAGCTTGGGGGAAAATACCTGCGGAAGATTGTAGAAAGTTATGTCTCTCCATGAAGCGATGAGTGAAAAAGTGCATTTCCTATAAAGGTTGGAATTTCGGATATAAAAATTGATTGTTGTTAAATTGAATTGTAAAAATTTATAGTAATTTGAAGCTGCCTTATGTCCTTATAAAATAAAAAAATTATTTGGCCTATCATAAAAATTAATCTAGTAAGAGTCAAAAAATGACAAAATGCAGGGGGGTCCATATCATTTTGACAAACACTGTAATAGTGACTAAATTAATCTCAATTAGAGTAAAATTCTATCTGTTTTTCTTCTAAAAGTGAAAATGACCAACTGAATTTTTTGACCCATGACCTTCAAGGCACAGAGGTATCATGCATAATGGGTAAGGTCAAGAGTCTTTTTTCCTCTTTTGGGTCGGGTCAAAAAAATATCAGGTAGAATCGAGTAGGATGCCAGGTCAAAAGGTCAGATACATCCCTAATCGATGGATTTATTTGTGAGATTTCATTTTTTGCTGTGAAGTTTCTGCAATGTTCTATTCGAAAAAAAATTATCAGATGATAAACAATTTTAACTTATTGAACTTGTTCGTGAAGAAGAATTCCTGTTTAACATTCAATCCCCTAATTATAAGGACGTTGGGAAAAAACGCCGTGTCTTCAAAAAAATTCTGGAATAACTAAGTACTCGAGGTATTGATTTTATGGTTCAGACATGGAAAGTAATAAGTACGCATTTTAGGGGAAAATTGGCTCGCGAAGTATGAACCAACTCCGAGCATGCTCAGGGAGCAAGCTGCTCGCCAAACATCTACGAGCATGCTTGGTGAGGCTCTTCAGGATAAATTTGCTCGCCGAGCAGAAGTATGAACCGGGCTTAAGGAACATGAGCAAGGCTTCCGGCCTCCGTCCTTCACCACCCTTCCTAAAAAATATTTTTGACACTGTAAGTACGAAAGTGTAAAATTAAATGTAAAATCCAGTAAATGCAGAAAAATCCCCAAGAGGATGGGCACTACCATACATGTAATTGGGGGGGAGTGCTATGGGACCCCCCCAGAAATCGTTGACTATATGGCTAGCCATTGGGCGACCGCCGCCCCCCAGGATTTTTCAATCCTATGGATAGCCATATGGTAGCCGTAGGAACCCCCATACTTTTGATCGAAAAAATACTGAAAAATGTAAATTTTTTGATGAAAACTGTCAATTTTTTAACAAAAAATCGTCAAAAATGTGAATTTTCTGGGCGCTCAGCGCCATGAATACTTTTTTTCGGTCTTTGTAGAAAAAATTACTATTTTTTGAACTATTTTTCGGACTTCTTTCGTGAAAAAAATCGATTTTTTTCCTTGAGAGACCCCTCCCCCCAAAATTTTGGGAATTACTGATCCCCAACCCAAAAAAAGTCGTCCGACCCACCCCTAGACCTCGACGCTCTGTTACATGTATGGGCATTACACACCCGCCCGTGTGGCTCTGCTCCTCTCTGCCCTATGCCTAAGCCTAAGAACTAGGTAGATAAATGGCCAGGCAATATACTGTACTTCTCCTTACTTTGGTGCACATCGCCATCACCAATATTATTTCACACTACCTACACATCAGAGACATACTCCTTAGCAACTTTGGTGGTATAGGAAAAGTCATAAGCTGATCGTGGGTTCAGCATTGTGAATACTGCCATAACAAATCTGGTTCTTGGCACCATGATACTGCAGTGTCTACATTGGGTGATGCTCGCAAATAGAGATCCTCTAACTTAGCCTCGAAGGTCGAAGATTAATGTCATGGTAAGCAGCAAAACTCAACGTACCCACCATGAAAAATCTTTTGGCACTGTAAAGTGTAAAATCCAATGTATAATCCAGTGAATGCAGGAAAAAACCTAATGGGATGGGTGCTAGGCGCCCGCCTCGCCTACATGGCTCCGCTTCGCTAAGCCCTAAGCCTAAGCCTGAAGGGTCACTTATATACTTGCCTTTTCCCATGGAACCGAATGGAACAGGATGCAATCGACACAATGTTACCGAGCAAAAAGGAAATTTTCGTTCCGTTCGGTTCGAGGTTACTGCTGGTCATTTTCTAGAAAATCGCAGTTATCCTTTGTGATCGAAAGTGGATTTTTAGGCAGATCATTTCAAGTTTTTGTGATCCACTCCGTTACATCCAAAAATGCAAGTATAAATGACCCTTAAGAATTAGGTTGGTAGACACACGCCTAATTCACATTACTTTGGCGCGGTCTTTACCTAACATTAGTTTACACTATTTTGTACTGATTTTACTTTTCATACAGAGCAGCATTTTTATGAATCAAAAGTTGAGTCGGTTAAAAAAATGTACTTCGACAGCTTGTTAAATGTTATCATTTATAAACGCTTAAAGGCTTTTTGTGGCTTTTTGGCTTTTTGGCGGAAGTTATTACTGTAGAAATTTACGGGAAAAATGTGTGTGGTAACATCTTACTCTTACCGATAGATTTCAACTGGGGCCAGTTTCATCGAAGAGACTTTAAATCCAGCTGAACTGCAGCTTAACTCTGTAACTGACCTTTACCGATAAATTTTGAGTGTATGTGTTAAGCTGCAGCTGAGTTGCTCCTTACTGACAATGGCATAACATATAAAGTTAAGCTACAGCTTAAGCTGCAGCTCAGCTGGAGCTGAAGTCACTTTGATGAAACTGACTCCAAAGGTTACTGCTGTACCACAATTCGTCATAGTTTTATTGCACAAGTTCTTCAAAATCTTGCTTATCTGCAGAGTATCCCAAGACATTCTCTGTGGATTTGAGTAGAACAAAGCATAGTCTGAATATGTTATTCAACTGTTATTTTTACCATCAGGTGTGGCTTGTGACAAAGATTGGCGAAACGGCAAACCATCATGTGGCGGATGCATCGAAACCCTACAATAAACTGGACGGACCCGTCTGTGTATGTTATCATGGCGAATCATGCGACAGGATCGAGCATTGCAAAACTCGATGCTTGAAAATTTCCCAACTGAAAGACAGCAAAATTGAACATTAAGCTATTTTTTATTCGTGTTTTCGATTGGCTCCCGTCTCTATTCTTAGTTTTTATAGATTTATTTTTCTCAATATGACATTTTTAGAAGCAGGCATCAGATTTCAGAAGATTCAATAGTCCAAATAAAATAAATTAAATGAACAAAGCACATAAAATGTTCAAATTGATCGGAGTGGATTGTTGGGAGACGCTTCGTTTTCTTAGATTGACATATTTCTGAGGTCGACAAATATCTTACCCATTTGCTTTAATATATCAGATAGTGAAGAACAATGGAAAGCTACCGAGTTCATAAATTTTGCTTTAAAAGGAAATGTGCAAGGTTTTTAATCCACTGCACCGACTGTTTTGTCACTGAATCGTGAGGAAGAAGCTTTTTCTCTTTGTAACATACACTTTCTAAGATTTGTTGATAAGTCTGAAATCTTCAGCAAATCATGTGACATTTTTCAATTCGTATTTGTAATATAAGCGCAATGTTCCCACGATGAAGAGTCTCTAAGTGTAAATTCTGAAATGATAATAGCCCAAAGCACCCTGAATAATGTTACACTGGCCATGATGAACCACAGATCTTCTTTACCCTCAATTTGCATAAGTGTACATGAAGCCCACTGAAATGAGAAAGCCTTCAATCAAGAAGGCAATCTACTCTCACATCATTTTCGATCTGGGATCTCTTCAGCTCCATTCAAGTTTAGAACTGCGCATTTCAACGGGTATCAGAGATGAATGCTTGTCCTAATCGACATTATTGTTGTGCTCTCAATTATTGGTCTAACACATGTCTTATAATTTTGTCCGGGCTGCAATTCTGTTTAGGCAAAATATTTACGCAAATTTCGGTAGAAACGTGACCTACAGGAAAATGGATAAATGTAACATATTTGTTATGCTTATAGGCTGTCAAGAACACTATAACATGTAAATGACTGGAATTCCCACCCGGAAACCTTCATTCATCAGTGTGCACGAACCTTGGAGAGTGCCAAAGTCATATCTCAAATACTTTTTTTACCACGTGTTAGTAGAAAACCCATAACAGGCAACTGTCGTTCGCTTTTGATTAGATAAGATACGATTGTACAATGACTCGCTGGATGGAGCTGAAGCCGCCCGAATACTGGTCAGTGTATGCCAGACATAGAAATGTATTATTTTTCCTTACTTCCTCAGTTGAGCAACGGGGAGTTCTTGTGAATTCATCATATCAATATTGACAAATTTCTGCTGAAACTGCATACTAACGGCCAATCCCAGTCGTGTGTTACCATCCCCACCAGTGATCGACAAAAATGGCTGGCTTCGGAATCAGTGGTCTCCCGAGAAAAAAAGAAAAAAAAAGAAAAAGAAAAAAACGGAAAGAAACGTTGTGTATTGAAACATGGCACAATACTATACGGCACAATACAATTAGTTTCATGATAAGCTCCGTTGTATTACTACATGCATCGATGAGTTCAAAGTCTAAATGAATAATCATTATGTTCAAATCGAAATGATTGTGCATTTGCTATGGGAGAATAAAGCACGTATAACTTTAGAGCTTCAACTTATGTCTTTCCTAGATAAGAGACCTTACTGCTCAATTTACGAATTTTCGATGGTATTTACCAACACAATAAAAGCTGAATAATCAACGCTCATCAGTAGAAACAACCATATCCAATGAAATTACGGTATGTTCCACTTGATGATTCTAAACATCAGTTCAGCAAAAAAAATCTGTTCATTTGATTGAACTACAATAAAAAAGGACAGCTACAAGAGTAAAGAAATCTGATATTTTCATCTACCTCCACAAAGCGTCAGAATTGTCGATCGATGTCCGCAATTAAAGCTAGACAAAAACAGTCGAACACAACGTCTACCAGGCAGAGACATGTTTTCGATTCTTTCATGCAGAAAAACATATTATCCCATGTTAATATCACACCATATCACAAACATGCCACAGAATTCTGTACACAATGAAAAACTTGTTTTGACCCAATTCGAGGTCGAACATAATCGGTAAGCTGTTTATAAATTCACCTGATTCCATAGGAAAAATCATTTTTCTATCAAAGAAATATTTCGCTATTGTTTTGGTGCAATCATGAAGCTGCTTTACATTCTATTCATATCATCCTATGTTATTTATGGTGGCACTGCTGCACCATATCCTAATATGATTACGGCCAATTGTGGAACACGCATCCTGATAACAAACACAGGTTCTTGGAATTAACGCACGACTTTTTCACAAAGCGTTAATCTCGTTTTTCTAGATTATTCTTTCTCGAAAATCAACGCATTGAATTTCGAACTCGGTAATATTGAGAACAAACGCATACCGAGCCATTTTTTGTCGCTTTTTATTTTATACGGTAATTAACTTTTGTTGTTGAGCTCTTCGTTTTAAATTTCCTGTTCATTTGGCAGATACAAATGCTACTTACGTGAAAAATCCGTGCGTTATCATCGACAGATTCTTATCGGTTAAAAATTCTAATTTTTCCCATAGCCGCAAGTTGATAGGTATGGTTGTTCAGGCTACGAATGTCTGTACTGCCGTTGGCGGAAATATATCATGCGTCAGAGTTTCTAAACAACACCATTTGCGATAAACAACAATTACATACACGACAAACAATAATTACATACACTACATAAACGACTGTTTATAATAAGGTCATTGGACGATGTGTCCTTTTCTCAGAACATCGTGCTAGATTATAAGCATTTCACCGAATTTCATTCTATTTCGAGGTTCCTTTAAAAATTAATAGACTTATGCAAAAGGAATGACTGGCTACTGTTAAATACTGTTAAACTTCACTGGCGCAGGTATTGAAGGGAGTCTTTGATTGTGCTGAGATCCTACCGATGCTGAATGTTGGGGTATGTGTGATCATCCCTACTGTTCTAAACCCAAATTCACATATCGGGGGGCATCAGAAATATAATGCTTGGTGTGATTCTCGAGTCTTAAACCCTCAACTTTCTGCACACAAGACATGCCCCTACCAACAGCGCCAACCGAGTCAAAGCGATGGCTAGGAAATGTTTGTAGTATGGTTGTGTCAGCAGAGAGCTATGCGTGATGACCACTGCAACAAGACTATGACTGCCCAAGAATGGCAGGGTCCACAATTCGATTTCAGAAGATCAGTCCCACACACTAGGATTATGTGTAATGAGCATAGAACAACCCTCTCTTTTTCAGTAACAAGGTGCCATTGCTGTGGATACAAGTGCTGAAGGGGCTCCTGCCTTGTACCATTGCTTCCAGGGCCTCGAAAACTTGGGGGATTAGGAAAAAATACACCCTATATCTGTGAAATGTGCATCCATGTGCAGCGCAGGTTCAACATGAAAACATTAAGTTACCAAAAATAGGAATTCGAATCAATCTAAAAATAGTTGTTTATAGAAGAATACGTCGTCAAGCTGAGACAGTCGCATAATAAGAAACCGATTTTTTACATGTTACCCGATGACAAACACAGTGTTTACGAGTTCGATCTTACTTGGGGTTTCAGCAAATGGCTCGGATGCGCATTCGAGACCAAAATCAGAACCGTTCAATTGTATGTTTCGATTCAGGAGAGATCCCCTCCGAGCGGTAATTTTGAATATTTACAGATTATGGTAGTTTTATCGTCAAAATTTAGATAAAGAAACATGTGAAGATGCTTTGCGAGATGCTCAGGCACGTTCCACTCATGAAAATCAGGACAGAAGTAAGAAGGATTTCGCATGAAACTCCAATAACTAACTACGCCTTTTCATTTCAGGCTACGATGCCTATCACGGACATCCAGTGATCCTAAGTAATTTCATCAAACTTAACTACTTCGCCATATATAAATCACACTATTTTAAACAGTTCCTAGCAGCGGAACAACGTTGGGAAATTTGGCTTGCAGGTAACAAACAATCTGAATATCGACGATTGATTAATTATTTCACTAAGACCTTGAACATTTACAGGAAGAATAAGTCCGAACAGTTCTTACAGAAAATCGAAAAGTGGAATGTTCATTTAGCTTTTGGCCAGAAAACATATTTGCGTAACAATTTGGCATGGATGGATTGCATAAGGTAGAACAAGTTATCGTACAGTGATTGAGTACTCACTGCTATGAACGTCTCTAAAGCATACATTAAACAAAACAGTCAGAATGCAATAATGAAGAATCGCTAAATGGATATGCTATGATAGTTGGAATCTTCTAATTTCTCGAGTTGGAAATTTTTAGTGCAGTAATTTTCAACCGTTAGAAATTTTTAATTTCGATATTTTACTCTTGATTGCTAGCTGCAATGCTTGCTTATTCTACTGCTTTGTTGCACGCTCTGCGTGTGGTGGTTCAGTACGTGAAGATTCTGCTCTAGAATAGAAGGCTGATTAGTTTCGCATTTTGCGCTTGAAATGTAGCATCTGACGCAGATGAATGCAACATGTATAAAGTTAACTCAACATGAAAGTCACATATTGACATCCTCAAAATGTCCTATCTGATAAGATTGCACTTTTGTGTGATTTATAGACAGTCTTTGAAAGACAAACACCACAAATATGAAACTTACGTCCCCGATTTCGGCCAGTTGAGAGGCAGTGATTTGCAATTTCTGTTTGCGAGACAAAACTTAGATGACTGGCATTACGAGCCTGGCGTGAGTATACGCACTGCCGCATACGATTTCAGAAAACTGCCACGTAAGCATATGTCTGATTGTAAAAACCTGTTAATTCGTTCATATCATGTCTCTAACCGCAGATCAACTCCAGTACTATTACGTGGATTTGAAACACCTCATAGAAGAAACATATCGTTCGAATGGTGGTAGGAAAGTTGTACTAGCCACTTTCTATACTGGTGGTATTTACGCCATGACTTTTCTGAATCACCATGTTTTACAGGCGCGCATCTTCATCACTTTAATTATAAGTGCTATATTGTTCAAATTTAAGGCGTGGAAAGATGAGTACATTGCTTCATTGGTCACTATAGGCACACCTTGGTTGGGCACACTCACCGCATTTCTGCCCTATATGCAGTGTAAGTGTACTGCTTGACGCTTCAGCTTCGAATAATAGTTTTACTTTCTCAGCCTACTCGTATACCAAGCTATGCATGAAACATGTTTGCTGGTATGGGTCGGAGCTAGAGAATAGAACACTAGCCAAAGAGGAACAATTAATTAAAGAGTTGCCATCTACTGTAGTTGGTCTGCCATACATGTCCAGCAGAGCTGTTTTTAACAACTTAACGGTTGATTCGTATATGAATTACACCCAACTTGAGCATGCTGCGGATAAATGGGATACCGCGAGGACTATAATCGAAAACCTATCTTGTCACGAAAATGGCTTGAAAGCCTTTTCTCATCCAGGTGTTGAGGTAAAATACGAAATGACATGTAAATGTAAGCTTCCTGGATTTTAATTCCATTCCATAGTTTCACTGCATATTTGGCTACGGATTCAAAACTGAGCAATTGGACAATACTACAGTTGATGGTGATGGATACGTGCCCAGAAGATCTGCCGAATATTGCCAAATCCTTCAACAAGGTGCTGATGGTGATCGAGTTCACGTTAAAGCAATCAAGGAATTCCATCATTTCGTCCCAAGTACGTATGGTAATGATCTTGGTACTGCCGAGTTGATGAAGTACTTGCGATCAGTGATAGTTAGAAGAATAAAAGATTAGTTCTGTGTTTTACCTTTCGATATTTCCACGGGTTTGTATTACTGTTACTGGTTTTTTTACTCACATGAAATAATGGTGTTTATCACAAATTACTTTAACAGTTTCAATGTTTAGCACAATAAAAGTGTCCGAAAATTCTACCTGATCTTCTGAATAATTTCCTGAATTATCAGAATACGCCTGGCCAGGCCATGGAGTCATAGACACAGGGGCTACAACAATTGGGTGAAAGACAATTGGGCGGACGACAATTGGCTGAATGCGACAATTGGGTGAATTTGACAATTGGGCCAAAATCATGAAAAACAATAGTCTAATATGAGTAGAAACGAAAAAATTGTCTGACGAAAACAAAAGACACTGCAATTTACATCTAAAGAGAACTAAGGTTTTGAAATTAGTTTTACATCAAAATTACATGAACCTCGGACATGCTAATTAGTTGCTCAAGTCGCTTTCAATGATTTGTATCATATCATTTTTAAATAAAAGAATTATAGTAGATTTAGTGAAAACAAATATTTTTTCGAAATTTCAGTGTTGCTTGTAATTGTTGAAAATTTCTTGATCAACCTGATTTTCGCTCATGTGCACAAAGAGTTTACTGAAGAGTTAAATTGAGTAGGATCACTTTAACCGAATAGTTTGCTTGATCACTTGAAACTCGATTCTTGATGCAGTGGAGATTTCAGTAATCTTTAACTTGGCCTGGTCAATGCCAGGTTCGGGTTAGGAGGGCCACCTGGGCGGGCTGGACCTCATTCTGGCCGTCAGTTGTACATAAATATTTGTTCATACATATCATCAAGTGTTAATGATTTTTTGGGATTTCCACCCAATAGTCGCATTCACAAAATTTGCTTTCACACAACTGTGGTTCACCCAATTTACCCAATTGTTGCATTCACCCAATTGTTGCTCACCCAATTGTCTTTTACCAAATTGTCGGGATCCTATGGGCACACAGCCTTTGTTGTGAAATCCAAAGCTCATCTCTGGTCCGTTCAATGTTCTGGTGATCTGTTACTTCCACTGCAGGCTAAAGCACTGACAAAATGAAAATATTAAATTAAGGATTTCTTGACCTAATAAATGAATAATCCTGCAAATTAGAGTCATGCAAAAATGGTACCTGAGAGATTGATAACACACCTCTTCTTTCGATGACTGACTTCATGCTACACTGCAACTACAACGGTAGAGCCTACACGCTGCATTTTAGGATCAGGAAATACTTCGAGGCAGCATGTTGCAGCAATGGTTGGCAGCTATTGCTGATGTCGGCCAAGCTTTGCCAGAGATGTTGAATCAAAAGGTAAACGGAAATGGAATAATAAATAATGACTGGCCATAGCTTAAACTCCGTCGAAAATAATGAAAATTGGGTGAATATTCTTTCGATAATAGACAAAACTATATACTCAGTGGAAAGTACCATAAAAATAGTCGAAAGATTACCATTAACAGTTACACAGGTTTTGGAAAATATAAATGAGGTTGATTTCATGTCGGATAGATCGATAGGCTTGTACGACAGATTCTCCAAGAAAATGCCCTGTAACACTTTATTAGACTGGATGCAGTTGATGAAAAATTATTCAAACAACAAACATTTGATTTCTGTACCGATTAAAAAATATTTTTATCGTATCCGACGACGATATTCTATCACTGCTAAGTGGATTTTACACAAAGCGTTTTTCATAGAATATAATACTCATATTCTATTTATTGGCTTGTTAATTCAAATTTTGCTGTCAGTGACATGAATAAAATTATTGAATAATTCTTCAAATCCGATCATCAGTGCAAAGCAAAAGTTTTTCCCACAAATTTATGGCCCCAATTTATTATGCCAAAGAGCATTTTATGGTTCGTCGGTTTTAACTTTCACACAAACCCACTTCTTGACGTGAAGAGCATGATCCTTGAATAACTTCGCGACCTGAATGTAACATTTTCCATAGCCATCTTTGTTACGCTTAGCTCGGCAATGGAAGATCTGTGGAGCAGCACTGATCGGCATAGCGTCGTGTAGCACGAAATTATACGCAGTACGTTTTCCAGTTCCATCATTCTGTAGTGGAACATTTCATCCACATTCCGAAAATTTCATGGATCTGTTTCACTTTTTTTTAAGTGGGAAGAGCTGGAAAGTTGAAATTGATCAAATTTTCGCATTGTTGAAATTAAGGTATCATATTTACCATTGTAGATTGTTGACTGTCGAGGAAAGTACCCTTGCTTGCCCTGGCGTCGTTATCCAGGCCGGTCGGTTTATCGTACAATTTTTCGTTAACCATGAAGATAATTTTATATCCGAGGCCATTGTCCACTAACGTTGTTGCTTCGAGGATAAGAGTCGCCTGGAAAAAGTCTCAACTGAGGCAGACAAGTTTCATTCGATACAGTAGAAGAGATCATAAATCTTACGAAAGAAGTCTATTCTTGAATAACTAATGCTTAATATTCTAATTACCTGGTGCAATGTGTAATTCTTCCTCCCGCTGACATTGAGCATATCTTCATTTTGAATTCCGTCCACCATATGCCAAATGGAATTGTACTGCGATAGATTATGGACATCCACCGTACTTTTACCACCGGGGATGCCACGACGTTCAATTCTCAGGTTGGGAATGACACCAGAAATATCATCTTGTACGATGAAAGCAGTGCAAGGGCTGATACAATATATAACACGTGACAAAATTTGCATTTCTGGAAAAATCGAAAGTGTACAGTAGTTATGATTTCTTGAAGGTTAAGAGAAAGCAGTGGTCACGTCAACGTTTCATCAGTTTTATTGAGCTCATCATCTAAAAACTGTTTCTTAGTGCATATTGCGGATAAGTTCTACGAATTGAAAAAGTTGTCCAGGTGTGGGCAGTAAAGTTGGCGGTCTTGCAGGTATATGCAACTTGCGGGCTTTTGGTTTTTGGGTGTATGTCATGTTTCTAAAGACGTCAGCAATAAAGTGAAAGGCTAGTTATTGTACCATAGACCATGCAGTAGCTTGTTTAGTCTGCTAAAAAGTTGCGATATACGGACTTTTACTATTAGGAAGCTTCTTTAAGTAATCTACAGTAACCAGTTATGCATGAGCTAACTGTGTTAAATCCAAACCTTGAATCATTAATTGATGCAAGACGAAAACAGGTGCACGATTTGTGGAATGCATGAAAAATATGTAATTTTAGGAATTTTGAAGACGAAAAAGTGAAAAGGTAGAAATTGTAAGAAAATGTAAATATACAACATTGTGGAGGCGTTATCTTGCTTGACACAATTCAAAGAATACCAAATTTACACATAAGACATGTAGCCGCCAGCAGTAATGGTGGTAGTGATCCTTCCGTCCGAGCATGAATTTTTCTACATGATTTCTACGCAGAGGTTTCTACTAGTGTTCAAAATGAATGGTAAGAAATTTCAGCAAGATACAGATCAAGAAGGATATAGATACAAATTTATCATTTTATTCGGAATTTTCTTTTATATTCTTGAAATATCGTGTTCCATGACAACTAACGGATTTTTCGTCGCGCATGTTTGGATATGACTGAAATCAAAGCTCACAATACTGCCGACTCTATCCTTCAAGACTTTTGGTGCCAAATTCAATTCCAATGTCCTTGCACTGACGACGAGTCATTTAGCCCGACATGCACATATTGGATTGGTCAAAAAATAGCATTCAATTTAACGTACAAATTTGGGAGATTTGAGTAATCATTTTTCGTATTTATTCTTTTGAGCGACGGTAAAACCCGGATCCGCATCCACCTGTACCGAAAATTTCTGGGTTAAGCTCGGCACCGGCGTGAACAGCCCGAGATCCAAGCCTGGATCTAGTTAGTAGAACCCGACAGTGGATCATGCCAGTTGAGCTGGCGCTTATGGATGAGACTTGGAACCAGTTCTGAATCTTGGCCCTTGTGGATGTAGTCATAGATTCAACGAAAAATCCGATCCTGGGCTGTAATCATGATAAAATATATTGGTCACCCAAATGACCAATGACGTTTCTAGCGCAAACAATTTATGTAGTTAGTGATCATCAGTATCACTTGAGTGATCAATTGTCACTCATATGACTTTTTATCTACAAAACGTTTAAATAGTCACCAGACGCTTTTGATGGCCTTGTGACATCACCCAAACTCCTACGGTTGATTCCAACAATATTTGAAGCTGAGTAAAAATTTCATGCCATGAAATTAGTTGCCAATATGGTTTTTGTTCTGGATGTCAAAAAATTGACATTTTTCAGTTTTTTTCGACCAAACTTTTGTTTTGTGTCCCAATGATCACCATATGGCTATGGCCATATGATTGGTATATCTTCATTATTTCAAATTCGAGACAGTTGTTAAATTCCATTTTTTCGTTCATATTGTTAGGGTGATGAATTTTTTGTCACGATGATTATTTCCCAAGCTTTTCCTCTGCTTCCTACTGTGTTCAATAATTGCGAATTCAAATCAGTATACATGAACATATTTTGTATGATGACAGAGCTTACCACTTTTAGCATTAGTACAGCCAATCCATTTATATTTGCTGAAGCACAATGTAGAGCAACTTCTAGCTTTTATCAACTATAATTTTATCAGAAGCCATGTTAACGTTTAGAGACAATGAAAACAATGGAAGAAGCGAAGTGTTATTAGTTCAGCAGCTCATAGATAAACATAATAAGAGCGTATAATGAATCCAAAATACTAATTAAACAAAGTTATAGAACAGTTCGGTTCGGGATTCGTACATATAATAAATGTTTGAATTTATGCTGAAAGATTTTTCTGACACGTTCATCATACATGAGGCTGAATCTGGTCGTACTAGAGAATAGTGCCATGTCTTGATTTTCGGATTATTTTCCAGAATATATAAATCACAGGTTCTTCAGAGAACAAAAATAATGCTTCATACTCGGTAGAGTGGAGTCAGTGATGACTAAACCTAATATATCGCGGGCATTGTAACCAGCTACTATTTTGTTTCATGCCCATTGATAATTTCAGTTTCATTAAGACTAACTTGGTAAGTAATAATGTCGTCACATTCGTATCTGGAAAGATTTTATATCGTTAGTTTGATTGTCAGCCTGCTTATTTTGGTAAGTGGTATTTTGATTGTCATCTTTTTATCAATACGGGTACGGTACCTGCCAATTTTTTTCAAGATTGAAATCGATGGATATCGTCAAAAACGCGTTCCTGAAAGTCAAAACAGCCAAGACGTTATACCTCATAGTATGCCATGGCTTGCAATTGTATTGATTAAACAGCCGAGAAACTGGTTTTCATGTAGTGGCTCCTTGATCAGCCGGCCACCACATCACCACAAGAGTAGAATGAATGGATCGTCTGACATCATCGTAACAGCAGCTCACTGTCTTTAGTAAGCGAACTCAATTGCTCTTACTGGTATGAAGTTTGTTAATATTAACGCAAAGAATCGTTGGATTGCCTCTCGTGAGTGTGAAGTTATGTCACAGAGTGGATGATGCTCATCTCTGCTGATTATGTCTCAACTTGGCGCCCATTTCATTTTGGCGCTGTCTTACTTTGGCGGCATATCTCACTTTGGTTCCCAAGATGCGTCTTACCTTGGTACCCATCTTAATTTGATGCCCATATCGTAGAAATGTATTCTAACCATTGCCAATTTTGCGTTAAGTTCTGCATTTTCATGGAGATAGCTCAGGCTATCTTAGATGCCTAAAGCTCAGATTAAGCCTTGGTTTGAGCCTATGTATGTGCTTGAGTCTAAGTCTAAGCCTTAGCTTTTGCCAATACCTTTATTTTTTGATAAGTTTGATTTTGTTCAACAACGTGCTGGTCTATGAAATCCGGACGATTTTGATGTTCTTTTTTTTGACGCCGAATGAAACTGACTCGACTGAAATCGAATGCACGATTACTTATTACGATAGTCATGAAGTTCAATAAAATAAAGCAGTGGCAATCGCCTCTTACTCGAACAAATGATTAAAGTGTTAAAGTGAGACGGGCATCAAAGAGAGACGGGCGCCAAAGTAAAACATCCAGGAAAGATCATTACTAAATAATGGGACCCAAAATGTGATGTGGGAATGTAAGACTAAACCCATTTGAGGCAAATATTTTGAAAAATGAGGTGAAAATCACAAGAAAATGATGTAATGTGCACTGTGAAATTTCCTTAGAGTAGCATAATCGATACTTACAGTAGCATAATCGGTAAATATAAAGTTGAATTGTATATTGAGAAGCTGAAGAACGTAAATAAATCTATTAAATACTCTGCATGAAGTATATAGTCCTACTGTATTTATAAAGGCAGGGAGTTGAAAATTCCCGGGTAAAACGTTGTAAAAAGTTTGAAATACAGTCCTTATGTTTGTACGGCGAAAGTGCAGTAAAATGCAGTAAAATGTGGGAAATATTTTTTCTCCATCAAAAAACGTCAACACAGGTTTTTTTATATTTCAACTGTCTGATTCTACAAAATTAATTTGTTTTCTTTTTTTACTTCAAAAACTTTAATAGGTGAACCAGTGGATGAGTGAAACAAGGCTCAACAAAATTTCATTTTGTTCGCTCCTCAACCAGAAAAATTGGTCCAAAAGCTATACATCATACGGTATACAGCTGACAGCAACCGTTTTGGTCAGAAAACTTCACATCGTAAATGCACAAAAGATCAAAGACATGTGGAATTGATACCTTTGACGAAAGTTAGACATCAAATAGAGTCTTGCTGTACTTCGCAAAAATTGGAACATTAAAAACAATAAATTCGATAAAGATTTAAGATGTAGTATGTAGTATTACTGTATTTCTCAATATAAAAAATTGGAGACACGTAAAAAAATTATTTTTATTGTATTTGAAAAAGGAAAAAAGTTAAGGACATAGTCTGTTTTATATTAAATTTTTGAGGCCTGCTAAAATTTTGACCACTCGATGTCTCAAATCGATAGGGTGTTTTCGAAAGTTTAGCGAATGGTTCCAAAAACGGTGAAACTCTTAAATTCTGAGGACTTCAAGATTTTACATCCTAAAACAGTAAAGATTCTAGCATTTTACATACAAAAATGCGTAAAACCATGAAATCGTATAAAACTTCGAGTTTTCATGTATAAAAATTCTTGAGGTTTCCAGGGATTTTACGGTTTTACAGTTTTAGGCATTTCCTATATGTGAAACTCTAAAACCTTTAGTGTTGAACCTTTAGTTTTTAAAGTTGAAATCTACAAAACGCTGCATTAATTAATAAAAAAATTTTCCCAACGTTTACCTGCATTTCGTACACTCTCTCTGTGTGTGTGTGTGTGTGTGTGTTTCGGATTTTTGCCCTGGGAAGTAAAGTAAATTACTTTATTACCACGTTTTCAGCCTTCTTTGGCATTATGAAACTACATACTTTTTAACCATCTTATTTACTGATCCTATTGTTTTCAAATCAAGACAATATAGTAAGACTCTATATTTCATGCCAAGTTTCCAGCATATTTATCGCTTTTAACATGTCACATAAGCTTAAATTGAACAAATGAAAGTATTACAGTTTGACAAAAACTTGTAAAATTTTTATAAAATTTTCAGAGGTGTAGTGTGCAATTTTTACGAGTAAAACCATAAAATCGTTAGGTTTTCCATTTAAGAAGTTCAAGCGTTTTACGGCTTTATGGTTTTCCGTAGAAAAATTTGTATAATTTTTGTAAAAATTTCCAAAGTTGTGCATGTTTTCTAGGAGTAAAACCATGCAACCATTAAGTTTCCCGTATAAAAAATATAAGTTTCACGGTTTAGTCGGTTACACGCACAAAAATTGTAGTCAAGTAAAAATTTTCAAAGTCAAGGAATTTTTACGAGTAAAACCGTAAAACTGTTGAGTTTCGATGTGACCCTTGTGGCGATAAGAATTCTGATGGCAGTAAAGATCCTATTGGCGGTAAGGACCCAAGTAGTGACAAAGACCAACTTCCACTGGTCACGTGATCTACGTCACATAATATTGGGTTGCTCCGCCCCTTTCCTCTGCTTTAACGTGTGTATATTTCCCAACACACGCCTCATACGGGCCAGCATGACTACTAGCATGATTGAGACGGCTTATAAAAAGTGAAACAGACTTTTAATATTATAGCTTTTTTGGCATTTGTTCTTTACAACTTTCAATAATGTATTAAAATGTAGTTTATCATCTCTACATTTAGATTTTCAAAAAGATTCAAGTTACCTGCTTTTTTACTATTGAAATAAAAGTTTTCTGAATACATACAAACATTTTAAGAATACAAGGTTGTTTAACACCAGCAATCGATTCTACATAACACTTCCTAGCAATACCGAAATCGTGGTATTCGCATAACATAGTTAAGCCAGCCGTCCATGGTGATGACTCACTCTAATATAAAACACAAAAATTTTATTTTAAGAAATTCCTCAAAAATTGTCTGTAGGATTATCGAATAACTTATACCATCGGATGGGCCTCGAAAAATGCTATAAACGTAAAGCCCCGTTCATACTTCTGCCCATGACTCGGCCATACTGCTCGGAGATGCTCAGCAAGCACAGGTCCGAGCAAGCTGCTCGCCAAGCATGCTCGGCGAGAAAATATTTGCTAGGTTGGGCTAATTTATTCCAAAATTAAACATTGCAGGCAGGAACAATGCGAAATTTTTTCGATCGATATTGTGACTAGTTTATTAGAAAATGCCCCGATGGGGCAGAAAAAAGAAAAATATACTTGCTTCGATAGTTTCCGTGTTAGAAAAAAAAGTGGACTAGATTTTTGAGGAGTTGCGTCAAAGTTGGAAAAAATCCACTTTCTTTATATCGGATTTTCATTCTTGCTCAAAAAAAATTTTCCATGTCTGTGAAAAAGTATATTCTGCAGCATCGTGCATTTTGTTCTTCCCCTGGCATCAACTACAGTAAACTTTTTCTATATCAAAATTATATGCA
The DNA here is from genome assembly GCA_963922205.1 of Romanomermis culicivorax. Taxonomy (NCBI): domain Eukaryota; kingdom Metazoa; phylum Nematoda; class Enoplea; order Mermithida; family Mermithidae; genus Romanomermis; species Romanomermis culicivorax. The sequence continues at coordinate 550,715 of CAWUHX010000178.1, forward strand.
CATGATTTCAAATGTAGAGAAATGGTAAATCAATAGCATTTTAACTCCCGACAAATTCAAAACTCCTGCCTCCCACACTAGCTGATAAATAGTGAGGGAGGCATATTATAACCATTTTCAGAACCGTAAAGAAACCTCGGGTTGGTTGCACTAACCCAACATGAGGATAATCTCAACATCAGGATTAAATTGACGATCCTGAGGTTGAGCTAATCGCAAGGTCCAAATCATTCTCTTCCAGTGCACAAACAACACTCATTTCAAGATTAACTCATACTGAGGTTTAGGTTCGAGTTTGGGAATCGCAGAAATTTTTATATTTATTTGCCTAAGAGATGAGAAAATTATGCGAAAATGTTAGTGCAACCCAACAGCTCGAGCAGGGGATAATCTCGACATTGAGCTTGTTATAATCCTGATAACATTTAAATTATACCGGACTTGAGATCAAACCGATTCGCCTTTTTGTTCGAGATTACCTTGAGTCCGAGCTCAGACTACTTTAGTGCAACATGGCCTTGGTTACAGTAATTGGGCGCTGATCTGTCAATGGGATTCAGCCGTGCCTATATTAGGAGTGTGCGCCAAATCTCATACCCGGTTCTCCCTGACTCTACTGGTACTCCCTCTGCAGCGGTACGACTTTTATGAAAGCAGGACGGGAGCGACAGGGATGGGTGAAATTGCTTCCCATCTGCAATTCCGCAAGAAGCGCTTTTTCTGCAATTTGCGTTTAAATCCAAAAACTGTGATGCTATTTTGTTCAAAAGTTAAATAAAAGAGAATAAATTTGTTTACAGCTTGTAATCAGTTGAACTTATGGAGTGATTTCTATACGACATGTTATATAAAATGAATGAATGAAACGTATCTTGCACAATCGATTTAGTTCTTAGAAGACTTTGTGCTGTAGATTTTTTTTCTGAAAAAGCTGAGTGGGATTCTATGTGCCACTTTCCCACATTTGATTCCTTTTGTTGACATCAAATTCAGTAAAAATGTTTGACACAGTTGGAAGCAAATATGTGTGAGAAGGGACATGTGGGTACAAATTTCCACAAGGGTTTTGAAACTGGAAAATTTGTTAGGCAAAAAAAATTTTTGGTCAACTGTTTTTGAGTTTTTTGTCTCAAAAAACGCCAAAAAACCAAGGTCCACCCCTGTAACCTCCTAAAAATTTCAGAGATGCACATGTTTGGTCGGAAAGTGCGTTGATGCACTCAGCTGCAAAATATACTTTTTCATCGACATGGAAAATTTTTTTGAGAAAGAATGAAAATCCAATATAAAGAAAGTGAATTTTTTCCAACTTTGACCCAAGTTCTCAAAAATCTAGTCCACTTCCTTTCTAGCATGGCAACTATCGAAGCAAGTATATTCTTATTTTTTCTGCCCCATCGGGGCATTTTCTAATAAACTAGTTCATCTCTTTTTAGTGGGCCCTAACCATGCACGAAAACCTTCATAGAAGCACACCGAAGTTTTAAATTTGGTCATTTTCACGGCAAAAAAAACAATAAAAAACAATCTTCAAGCTACGAATTCTCGCTTTCCGTAAAAGTAAAAGATGTGTAAACCGCATAGTACTTAAAAAACGTTGTAAACAGACTGAAAAGTGACCATATCTATTGATTTTTTCATGCTCTAGATTCTCTCAACCCAAAAAATCGCATAAATAACTTTGTTTACACAAATGACTATTTTTCGTGTAAACTGACTGCGTCCATTGAATTATTCATGGTCAGAAAGATCTTCCCTCAAAAATCGCAGAAATACTTTTGTGTACACTCAATATGATTTTGTGTGTTAAGTGATCACATTCATTAAATTACCCGTGGTCCAAAATCCGTTATGAAGAAAGATTTACACCTGGGATTTTTTTTGCGTAAAATGATCGCATTCATTAAATTCCCCCTGGTCGAATACCCTTCCACAAAAAAATCACGGAAATATGCTTGTTTACACCCAAAGATAGTTTTTTTTGTGTAAAATGACGCATCCGTAGAATTCCCCGCGGTCGAAAACTCCCTCCACTGAAAAATCACGGAAATAGACTCGTTTACACCCGGAATAATGTTTCCTGTAAAGTGATTGTGTCCATCGAATTCCCAATGGTCGAAAACCCTTGCAGCCCAAATATCCCAATAAAGCTACCGGTTCAATTGAAACTGCCAAAAATTGGTAGTGCATTATGCTGCAAAAAATTATTTTTTTGAAGCCGTAAGTATTATATAACAAAATCGGGGAATTTGACGTTTTCCGGCACTTTGGACCACCATATAATTGAATTGAGGCCGTATTTAAAAAAATAAAAAATCGCATTTGAGATTGCACCTCCAAGATGCGTAGGCCGAAGTATGGAGCTTTGTTACACCCATTGTGGGGCATGGTGGAACTGGGGGGCCTTAAAAAGTGCGTTTTTGCATGTTTTTGGAGCCCCACCGAGCACTACTTGCAGATATTATGAAAAAACCCGGAGGTTCTAGCTTTTACCGTTTGGCTCTGGGGGGGGGGGGGGGCATGAAATTTGGGGGTAATGTATATTATAGGTTAACGCTATCGCGCCACCTGTGATATGTATATATAGATTAAAATTGAACTGTGCACTCTGATCGATTGGTAGTAGGGATGTATCGGCCATAGAATATCGGGTCGATTTGGGTACCGAGTCGTGTAGAAGGTCAAGTCAGATACCTCTGACCCTCAGCAAGTTCGAACACTCCAGCATTGATCAATAAGACGATGAAAGAAAATGAGAAAGAAAGAGAAACGATATTATAATGATGCTGCAGTTTGATGATTTATCTGAACGAATCATACTCGATTCCAAAGGAGTAACTTTAAAATCTTTAAAATGGCTGACCAAGTAAGCAAAAAGGTTTCATATATTTCACTAATATAGATGGAAGAATTCACTGTTTGGATACAAGAAAACCTTTTTTTGGCTATCAAGAAGTAAGGAATTGTCTATCCCAGTAAAGAATTGTCTATCCCACACCCGTCCTGGCTGACCTTCTGCAGAATTATTTTGCTTGCTCCTATATTTTCATTTTAATTTGCACCTGACATAATGCAATGACTTGCCCACTTTGCAGCGATATGTAGCACAACCATACCAGCAGTCGGAGTGGGAGTGCTGTTGGAACTTATAGAAATCATCGGTAATATATGGGGCTCTGCAAGATTTTTTAATTATAGGATTGAAATGGGCCAGCCAAAGAAATATCATGCTTCTGGACTTGGAAATGTAATTTTTTGTTAAAAAATGGTAGCCCACTTTGGGAAATTAATGACTCGCCAATAAAAAGTGGTCTGACCTACTCAGACTCCAGAGTTACATGTATAGAACAATGAAGTGCACTTTCAAAGTAATTCACTTCTAAATCTTGCATTTCGCTTTGCAATTCACATAACTGTTGAGAGGCTGGCTTAAATGTCAGTCACACATATTTATTTAAGTGTAATCACTCTTCTGGTATGTTGCAAAGAAAATTAGATCCATATATGAACACTGAGTACATAAATCATATGATTCTAACTGCTCTCTGATTTCTACTATTTTACCGATAAAGCTCAGCGAATATTGAAGTTAGACCACAGAGGCTATCGGTTTTGCTCGGAAAACACAATGCTAGTGGACCAGAAGAAACCGAAAAAAGATTTCGGGTCGTCAATGTAATGATTCATCCAAAATATTGGGAAAATTATGTCGATCGAACGTACGATATTGGCATGCTCAAGCTTGAACAACCAGTCAAGTTTAACAAATTCATAAGGCCTATACCTCTCTCAAATGTGGCTTCCAGTCAGGTTGAGTCATGCTCATTGGCTGGCTGGTCAGAAGGAGATAATGGCCTCAACGCAAGTAAGCTTTCCATGAATGTAACAATATACAGCAAAAATAATTTCAGAGCTGATCTCCTATCACATTATATTGAGAATGTCATAGTTAATCGCAAGAGCTACTTGCCTTCCAGATTTCCTGAAAAAAGCGAAAAAATACACCTAACAGAAATTATACATAAAACGAAGTGCAAAATATCATTTTTTGTGCCGCTCAACGTATCAGTTACTGGCCTAGAATCTTATGTTCCTTTGCATCACATACAGTCGTGCAACTTGGGTTGACTCCTGGGTGATAAAATTTTTTTGTCCTTCTCCCTCTATTTTATTGATTATGTTTACATGAGTTAAATATTAGAGTCTCTTAAGCACACTGTCATATTTACACTTAAATGCACAATACCTACCAGGCTAACATGACTTCTCACATGATAACTATTCTGGAAAATAGACAGTAGGATCGAAAAATGCTTGGGAGTAGATCGAAACAACCTGCAAAATGAATTGGCTTCTGATGTGTGAGAAACCACTGACTGTTCGATTGTTGCTTTTAGATACTCTTTTGAGATACTGTCTCACGAATCATGAATATCTGCTTTTTTGAAAGCATCAAAATTAAACTTGTTGAGAGTATCTATAATATTAGAATTCAGGTGTCCGTTTGTTAGTGTGTGTTTGTGTTTCACAACACTATATTCATCAAAACGAAGTTTTCAGCTGATGATTGTGAAACCATCTGGGGGTCCTCATTAGCATTTTTTTGCAAAGGGTGTCGTTGGACAAAAACAACATGTGCAAACAGGAGCTGAATTTATAAATAAAGATTCCTTATGGTCACATGGTTCTCAAACATTTAGGAGATTTTCATCATCACAATCAATGTTAGGAATGTGATTTTGTTCGTTGATGCAAAGAACAATTTCATCCTTACTGGAATTATCTTTTGAAAAGGTTTTCTGCTTTCATTCTGTGGAACTTTTGATCAACGTCTCTCAAAATTATAAGTAGACTGTGAATTTCTTTGAGAAAAAGATTGATTCGGCCAACTATTTCTAAAACTATGACTCTAACAATCATCTCGTTTTGGCAGCTTGCAACACAAGTTGTTGTGGACAGTCTTGCCACAATTGCTACACGGAATCAGACATTCAACAGTACGATGTCCAACATGACCACAAATTTGGCACATTCGATTATTAGAAAAATCGATGGTCATTTTTGTGCAGTCGAGAGACTTATGCCTAACATCGCCACAATAATCGCAAGGGCAGTATTTCCCATTTGGTTTCAAGGGATAGAATGTTGGCCGTGAATATTGCTGTTGGACAACAGCACCAGCAACTCCACCAACTAAATCTTTAAACTGAGTTGCCATCATTTCTCGAGGGAATTGAATAGTATTTCTTTCTAAAGTATTACAGTCTAAGTTGGTGCTGTGTGAATTTTGTAACTCATCCCTCATTATTTGAGATTCAATATATCTAGAAGCTTTAAAAGCATCTTCCAGAGTCACAAATTCACGAAATTTCACAGCATCTCTTATATCAGGAAAAAGTCCTCTCAAAAATATAGGTTTGATGATAGTTTTTTGAGCATTTTCAGTCAAATTTGGATATTCAAGTTTGCTCAGTTTTTTCAACTGATCCAGAAATTTGATTACAGTTTCAGTACGCTTCTGTTTTCTATCAAATGTGATTTGTTGGTGGACATCACTGTCTCTGTTTTCAAGAAATGCTCTCTTGAATTCTGTCACAAAATCTACATAACTTCTAGGAGGGTTCAGTCCCTTTTTGAGGCTCCTGAAAGTAGCCTGAGCAGATCCAATAAGATTAGATTCAAGAAGAGCAATTTTATAGATATCTGTTGCATTCGTCATCCCTTGCAGAAACAGATAATGCTCAAATTTTTCAATCCAATCAGGAAAAGATTCTCCAATTGTACCTGAGAAACATGGTGGTGGTTTGAATGCAAACATGGAGTTGAAACGATATCCTGTCATTTTATTATCTTCAGCATTTTCATTAACTAAATGTCTTGTCTCATCTAATTTTACATCAAGTCGATGCAATTGTTAAGTTAGAGGATCAGCCATGTCCTTGAATGCTCTTTTTATACCATTATCGAGTTCAGCTACAGTCATTTTTGTGATTGACTTGAAATTTTTACAGCCAATTTCAATAAGAGCCTCGCCAACTTTGTCAGGGTCTAAGTTCTTTAAAAGAAAACTAGGGAGGAGTACTGTATTGATAACACAATTTTGATATGCAGGTATTTGACCTGTGAATACTTATGTCCTTGGGTAGTTTAATAAGTGGATTTGTAATTTTAAGATTTATTGGAAACTTATCAAATTTAATATACACTAGTACATACTTGGAATAAATATGGTGTGAAACTGTTCTTCGGGTTTTTTTGGTGGTACATATTTATCAATATAATAATATAAAGAAAAAAGTGAATAATATAAATGAATTGACGAAATAAATTATTTTAATGATCTGAAACTGAACTGACGATACTGAACACAAACTGAACATGAACTGAACCGCACACTGGACCATGAACTGAACAGAGGATAAGCGTTACAAGCTCTTATATACAGCTTTTCATGCTAGATTGATCTAATTAAGTTCTGCTATCTTATCTTTTGATTAATGTTTGTTTTTGTTTATTTCACACCATATGTGTGTGCTCTAGCAGGAGCAAAGGTTACTGTATTTTTATCTAAGAGGTCTAGGTTATTATTTGCCTCTTTTGACCCATCTGCTTCCATTTCTGGTAGTTCATCTTGTTTTAGGATGCCTGTGTTTAAGATCGGCCATAACTCCCATCTATTTTATACAAGATATGTTTTTGAACCCTTAGAGGATTCCATATGGTCGGAACCTTTTGATACTTACTTTGTAAAGTATTTTTGTTTTCCACTGAACTGAAATTTCAAGGTTCATTAGGTTTATAAGTTATCTTTCGAGATTAGGTTTGCATGATTGATAATATTTTCAGTTTGGTTCCATATGTGCAAAATTTAAGTGAAGCGATAAAAATTAAGATAATAATAAAATAACTACAGTAGGAATTGACTTAAATCGCGAAATTTACATGCTTTTCTCACAAACACTACTAAAATTAATGTATGAATTTTCACTTTTGCTTGAGACAAGTCAATGCGTATATTCAACTAAAATTTTTTTTTTGAATAAAACAATCTGAAAAAGGTTGTACTGAGTTAGAATCCACTTAGTTATCTGATAACCTGAGTGACCATCAGAAATATTTTCAGAGTTCAAGGAATCGGTAACTTTTATAGACTTAGCTTCAGAACACGCCCAGTTCCAGTCTATATGTAAAGTACAGTAATTTTTTTTTGTTTCAACAGGGTAAAGCTGATGTTTTCAATGTCGAAGCACAAAATCGAATAAATTCGTGACATAAAAAAACTTTGTGTCGAATTTTCTCTGTACACTGCTTTTTTGTGAGTTTAAAATAACAGCACAAAAGCTAGCATTAGCTTGTTTAATTAGTTGTAGTTGAAGTTTTCCCCGTTACTGGAAGAAACAAAAGATTGAACCGATAACCAATCTTTGCCTTATAAAATTCAAGGGAGAGTGTAAAACCAAAATTTTTCTCGTTCAACTCATTGTAGAGCTAAATATATAGTGAACTATCATGAACTGATGACCCGAAAGTCCAAATAAGGAATCTGACAGAGGAGTAGCTCGAAATGGTTCACATATTTGTCATAATAAGGTCGAAATACAGGTCAAGTCCAGCAAGTGACTTGAAGAGCACAAGACTTCATAAACTTGTAACAACGAGGCGCATGATTGAAGAACGTTTGCACTTTAGCCTGAAAAATGAAGAAAAATGCCTGTAAAAATGAGGCCAATATGTTCGTTTGTACTTTTGTTTGCATGTATTAAGTACAAAAAACAATGTTTGCTAATTAGCAAGTGCTGATGAAGATGTACATACAACAATACAAAGACTGGTCAGCAGATAGACAAAAAATGTAGTTTTATTATTGGCTATTGTGCCTCTCATTGCAAAACAAATATTCTAAATCTTGATTCTTGCAATTAATACTATAGAAAAAACATATAAAACAAAAAGTCACTTGCACGAGGAATCCAACTCAGCATAGCAACACGCTGGTATTGTTAGCACGAAATACGTTTTGTATCATACACCCTGTTCCTTAATTGATACTCCATTCAGATCTATGGGTACATAGGGTTGTCTGCCAATAATTGGTCGAGTAAAAGGCTCAAAACCAACTCCTAAATTCCAGTCGTCAATTTTATTTTGAAATAGTTTTTCAGGTTATTGGGGACCGAACACTGTGCTACGAAAATTGAATTTTCTTACTGGAAAAATCGAGTACGATGGCGGACTTCATTATAACGAAAGTAAAGCACATGGCGTTAACAAGGTAACTTACATTTAAAAGGCCATCAACGCTCCCTGCCATGACGCAGTCGTGCACATGGCTAACTCATAAAAGACTATCAATATTGCAGTACACATCATCAGCTGAATTTTTTTGTGAAGTACGTGCTTGTTTTTCTTCAAAAATTTGGGGATAGCTGCATTGAACCATTCAGGAGTCAATGTCTGTAAGAATCAACACAGCCACTGTTATCAAGGGCGATAACCTAAAATAAAAGTTGTCCTGAATTTTAAATAGTTGTCCAGTTTCTGACGCTGATTATCACGATAATAATCATATTACACAAAAATAATTTTCACGATGTTAGTTTTGCGAAAATTTTCATAAAACTGCAGAAAGGGTTGATATTGCATTTTCATGTACATTTCTGTCAATTTGTACTCTACTGCGTTCAATTTTCTTCAAATGATAGAGAAGATGTTGCGCTACATTAATTGTCGTATCCACGACAAACACTTGTTTTTTACTTTTTTTACGAACAAAAGAACTGAAAAATTGGAAGCTTTACCTGTTAAAATCTTGCACATTGTGGCGTACAGTAACCCAAATACATTTGAGCTAAACTCCAAAATTGGTCAGCTTAAAGAGCAACCATATGGTCTTCAATGAGTCAAAAATAAGGAAAATGAAATAACCGTCTATTGGGCTATTGAGCTTTATTTACTCATAACATTGTAATCTTGGTCAAAATGACTGTTGGTGGTACAAGTACAAATGCAATAATGGAGGTCTGGACCCCAAGTAAATCTTGATTGACTCTCAGCAGATTCTTGCTGATCCCCAGCAGATTCAACCCATCCAGCATTGATAAGGCAAATGATGAAGGAAAATGAGAAAAATGGAAAGACCTGACAATGATAAAGATTTTTCCAAACAAAGCATCCTTGATGCCAGCGGAGTAACATGAAAACTTTAGAAACTGTTGTCTAAGCGAATCCTTTCACATATTTTACTGATATAGACAGAAGAATATGATGCTTGGATGTCAGAAGACCCACCTTTTTGATATAGAGAAACAAATAAAATTTATCCTACTCCATGTCTATGCTGACCCCCTGCTGAATTTCTACGATGTGCAAGTACAGACAAGTTTATAAAATTTCTACTGCCGAAAACATACCAATAAACTACAAAATATATCGAGGCTCATATTTTCTACATCAGAAATTACTTTTGCAAAATTGATCAAATTATACACGATATGTAACAAAAGAAAAATAATTACATGCAAAAATCATCCTGAAAAATCTGAGGTCCACGTGAAACAGGATTAGGACTACAGAAAATAGTCTGTGTTTATAAGAAAATAATCTGAGACATTCTAATTCAATAGAATTTTTTTTTTGAAATTTCTTAATGTTTCGGAATTTCTTAATGTTTTATTATCGTGAAAAATAATTTTTGCGTGAAATAATTGTTATCATCGTAATTAGCGTAAAAAACTGAACAGCATGTGTTAAGTTCAGGGCAACTTTTTTTACGTTATCCGACTTCCTTACAGAAAGTGACTCTAAAAACCTACCCAAGTTATCTTGTACCGCTACCTGCGCAGGAAAGTGTTTTTAATGGAGGAAAATTGTAGGTAGAAGAAATAGACATTGAAAAAAGCTTATATCATTTTTTGAGCACAACAGCGAAACACACTATGATGCCATAAATATTTTACAAACGTCATCTCAAATGAATAACGCAGATGACCTAAACTGCATTCCATTTTGAAATGATCGATGACGGCTGCATTGATCATTTCAGCAAGTCGAGCTTGTTTTCAGAAATTGTTTCTCTGAGAGTTTTTGTAGTGTTATTTCTTGAAATAATAGTTCGGATGTATAACTGATGTAAATATTTGAGGCACTGCAGAATTTTTAGGCACTGCAGAATTTTTTATTTTTAGGTTCATTTTGGGACGATGCAACAGTTATTAGACTTCTGAAAACAACCGACAGAGTCATCCTTGCATGTGGTAGATTGCTTTTGAAGAACAACACAAAAAATTCTTTTTCATAGCTCAAGATTGTTTGATCAGGTCGTAAAGCAGTATGAGGGTTTTCAGAAAAATTGACGCTTCCTGAAATTTTAATTCTTATCGTGAGGACAATGTTACTAATGAAAATTTAAAATACGAGTTCAGCAACAATAAATATATTTTATGATAAAGTCTCAGCAAGTTTTCATTTGAATGACTGTTCAACATCATTTTAATGTCAATATGTTGTTCTTGAGATCAATTATCAAGTAATGATACATGAAAAATAATTAATCACTGGTCTGAATTTAAGCCTTTTTAATCGATCGAGTACTCTGCGTTGATACCACTGCT